>JACAXG010000125.1:113023-132045 GCA_018881555.1 Amblyornis subalaris | reverse complement strand
CCCAGGGGGACGGCGAGATCCAGCTCAACCGAGGAGAGGCCGTCAAGGGTCAGTGCGCGCGCCGGGACGGGCGCCGGGATAGCGGGGATGGGCACAGGGATAGCGGGGATGGGCACCGGGATGGGCACAGGGATAGCGGGGATGGGCACCGGGATGGGCACAGGGATAGCGGAGGTGGGCACAGGGATGGGCACAGGGATAGCGGGGATGGGCACCGGGATGGGCACAGGGATAGCGGGGATGGGCACAGGGATGGGCACAGGGATAGCGGGGATGGGCACCGGGATGGGCGCCGGGATGGGCGCCGGGATGCAGGGATGGGCGCCGGGATAGCGGGCATGGGCACAGGGATGGGCACAGGGATGGGCGCCGGGATGGGCTCAGGGATAGCGGGGATGGGCACAGGGATGGGCACCGGGATAGCGGGGATGGGCACAGGGATGGGCGCCGGGATAGCGGGGATGGGCACCGGGATGGGCGCCGGGATGGGCACAGGAATGCAGGGATGGACGCCGGGATGCAGGGTGGACACCGGGATGGACACAGGGATGGGCACAGGGATGTGGGGATGGACACTGGGATGGGCACAGGGATGTGGGGATGGACACTGGGATGGACACAGGGATGGGCACAGGGATGCAGGGATGGGCACAGGGATGGGCACAGGGATGTGGGGATGGGCACTGGGATGGACACAGGGATGTGAGGATGGATGCAGGGATGGGCACTGGGATGGACACAGGGATGGGCACAGGGATGCGGGGATGGGCACTGGGATGGACACAGGGATGTGAGGATGGATGCGGGGATGGGCACTGGGATGGACACAGGGATAGTGAGGATGGATGCAGGGATGGGCACCGGGATGGGCACAGGGATGTGGGGATGGATGCAGGGATGGGCACCGGGATGGGCACAGGGATAGTGGGGTGGGCACCGGGATGGGCAGAGGGATGGACACCCGGATGGGCACAAGGATAGACACAAGGATGGACACAAGGATGGACACTGGGATACCGGGATGGGCACAGGGACACTGGGATGAACACCAGGATGGACACTGGGATGCTGGGATGGGCACAGGGATGCAGGGATGGACATCAGGACACTGGGATGGGCACAGGGACACTGGGATGGAACACCGGGATGGACACCGGGACACTGGGATGGGCACTGGGATGGGCACAGGGATGCAGGGATGGGCACTGGGATGGGCACTGGGATGGGCACTGGGATGGGCACTGGGATGCAGGAGGGAGGGAGGCACCGGAGGCTCCGCTGGAGGGGAAGGGCGAGCAGCCATGGGGCTGTGGGGCCGTGGGGCCGTGGGGCTGTGGGGCTATGGGGCTATGGGGCTGTGGGGCTAAGGGGCTATGGGGCCGTGGGGCTGTAGGGCCGTGGGGCTATGGGGCCGTGGGGCTGTGGGGCCGTGGGGCCGTGGGGCTATGGGGCCGTGGGGCTATGGGGCCGTGGGGCCGTGGGGCCGTGGGGCCGTGGGGTTGGCAGAGCACCTGTGGGGTGCCCAGGCAGGCTGTGGGGCTGCAGCCTTGTGGGGTCTCCGGTGTGGCTGTGGGGCTGCAGTGCCCTGGGATCCCAGCCCGGGCGTGGGGCTGCAGCTCTGTGGGGTTTCCGGTGCACCCGTGGGGCTGTGGGATCCCAGCCCAGCTGTGGGGTCCTCAGCTCGGTTGTGGGGCTGCAGCCTTGTGGGGTTCTCGGTCCACCTGTGGGGCTGCAGGGCTGTGGGGTTTGCAGCTCAGGGTGTGCGGCTGAAGCACTGTGGGGTTTCCAGTCCATCTGTGGGGCTGCAGCGCTGTGGGGTCCCCAGGCCGGTTGTGGGGTTGCAGCCTTGTGGGGTTTCCAGTCCACCTGTGGGGCTGCAGCCTTGTGGGGTTTCCGGTCCGTGCGTGGGGTGCCCAGCTCCGTTGTGGGGCTGCAGGGCTGTGGCCTTCCCACCCTGCTTTTGGGGCTGCAGCTTTGTGGGGTGCCCGGGCCGGTTGTGGGGTCTCAGCCCGGTTTGGGGGTCGCAGGCTCCCCAGGTTGGCCGTGGGGCTGCAGCTTTGTGGGGTCTCCATCTCCTCTGTGGGGCTGCAGGGCCGTGCGGTCCCCACGTGGCTTTTAGGGCTGCAGTTTGTGGGGTTCCTATCCTGCCTTATGGGGCTGCAGCTTTGTGGGGTGCCCGGGCCGGTTGTGGGGTGCCCATCCCGCTTTTGGGGCCGCAGCTCCGTGGGATTCCTATCCCGGTTTATGGGGCTGCAGCGCCTTGGGGTCCCAATCCAGCTGTGGGGCCGCAGCTGTGTGCGCTTCCCAGCCCTTTTGTGGGATTCCTATCCCTGTTTTGGGGCCGCAGCTCTGTGGGATTCCCATCCCGGTTTTGGGGCCGCAGCTCTGTGCGCTTCCCAGGCCTTTTGTGGGATTCCTATCCCTGTTTTCGGGCCGTAGCTTTGTGGGATTCCCATCCCGCTTTTGGGGCCGCAGCTGTGTGCGGCTCCCAGCCCTTTTGTGGGATCCCCATCCCGCTTTTGGGGCCGCGCATTCCCGGGCGGCTCCATCTCCTTTCCCAGGCCTGTCCATCCCGGGAATGGCTCCGTGTCCTTGTTCCCACCTGTGCCACATCCCAGCGTCCCCCATCCCCCCCTCCCTCCCTCCCCGCGCCGGGACCTTCCCCAATCCCATTCCCCATCCCGCTCTTCCCGATTCCCTCCCGGTCCACCCCCCCCCGCCCCGCCCTGGGATCGCCTTCCCAGCGCAGCTTTCCCGGAGCCGCGGCGCTTCCCGGGAGCCGCGAGGTTTCCCGGGATAACGGGAATGCCGGGCGGCCGCGAGAACGCCCTGCGGGATGCCGACATTCCAGGGAAAAGCTGCCCCGCCGGCGGCCCCATTCCACAGTTTTTCTATTCCCGGGGAAAGTTTAAGGATCTTCTCCTGCTCTCCCCGCCCCCGCGTCTTTTCCCTGGATGCGGGGCTGGATCCCTGACATGGATCCGAGCCCGGGAGGCGCCGCCGGCTCTTCCCTGCCTGGAATTGCAGCCTCGGGATCCTCCGGCGGCTTTTCCCGGGAGCCGCCGGCTCCTGGCGCGTTCCCGCCGCCGTTCCCATGGATTTGATCCCCCCCTCCCCCGGGAGGGCGGGAGAGGTTTGGGAAGGGCTCGCGGCGAGAATTCCCGCGGCTCGGCTTGGAATTCCAAGGGGGGGGGGGTGTGTGATGTGGGATTTCGGGATGGGTGGTGGGGGGGGGGGGCGGATTCCAGGATTCCCGGGATCCGGAACGCTTTTCCCGGTGCATCCCAGCATTCCCCGGCGCATCCTTCTGGCACGGAGTGGGTGGTCCTGGAGCCGCGCGATCCTCGGGATTCACTTGTTCATCCCCAAAATTCCCGGCGTGTGATCTCCGGGGAAAAGCGGGAAGGAGGAGGAGGAGGAGGAGGGTGGGAAGCGACCCCCTTGGAGCGGGAATCGCTTTCCCTGTGGATCGCAGCGTTCCAAGCCGATCCCTTCCCGCGTGGAATCTCGCCGGGAGAGGCTGATGGATGCGGGGGGTTTTTTTTGGGGAAGCAGGGAAGAGCCGATTCCAGGCGGGAATAGCGGCTGGGATGAGGGGAAAATCCAGGATTGAGCCCCCCCCCCCGAGCTCGGGGAGCGTCCAGGAATGTTGGGAAAGGCGGGATTGGCGGGAATTCTGGCCGAGGCTCGGCTTTGRGGGAGCTCTCCAAGGTCCTGGAATGAGGATGGAGCTTCCCGGGAATGGCGGCGTTGGGAGCGGAGGGGCCTGGAATTGTCGGGAAGCTGCGCCAGGGCGGGAATTCCGCATGGAGGGAGCTCCGGGAGCGATCCCGAGGGAAAATCCTGCCCGGGAATGAGGCTGAGGGAGGAGATGTGGGAARGAATTCCCACAGGGAAGAGCGGGAAGAGGATGGTTTGGAGACTGGGATGGGAATTCCCAGGCATTCCGTGGATCCAGGGAAAGTCTGGACGATCCCGAAAGGCCATGGCTGCAGGCAGGAGCTGTTGGAAAGGGGAACATCCCGCGCSTTTCCCCTTGGGAATGGCAGGGGAGAGGGAGAGGAGGATCTGGGGTGCTCCCAGGGGTTTCTGCTGGATGAGGAAAACTGGGAATCCTTGGATATCCACCCACGTGGAGCCGCCGTTCCTCGCTGGAAGCAAACTCTTGGGAATGTTCTGCTGGGGGCTGGAGTTAAACAGGGAATTTGGGGCTGGATTTGGAGCAGCAGGAGATGCCTTTTCCTGGTTTTCCTTAAGAATTTTCAGGAGCTTTTGTGCAGGAATTCCCAGGAGCTTTTCATGGAGTTCTGGCTCCCACATGGAGCTGCCATTCCATGTTGGGAGCAAAAGAATTCCTGGGAAGCTTCTCCTGAGCTCTGGGATCTCGGGGCTGGATTTGGAGCAGCAGGAGATGCTCTGTCCCAGTTTTCCTCAGGAATTTTCAGGAGCTTTTATGCAGGAATTCCTGGGAGCTTTTCATGGAATTCTGGCTCCCACCTGGAGCTTCCATTCCTTGTTGGAAGCAAACTCCTGGGAATGTTCTCCTGGTGCTGGAGTTAAACAGGGAATTTGGGGCTGGATTTGGAGCAGCAGGAGATGCTCTGTCCCAGTTTTCCTCAGGAATTTCAGGAATATTTCATGACGGAATTTTCAGGAATTTTCCATCCAACCCTGGCTCCCACACGGAGCTGCCATTCCCTGTTGGAATCAGGCAGATTCCTGGGAAGCTTCTCCCGAGCTTTGGGATCTCAGGGCTGGATTTGGAGCAGCAGGAGGTGCCCTGTCCCGGTTTTCCTTAGGAATTCCCAGGAGCTTTTGTGCAGGAATTCCTGGGAGCTTTTCATGGAATCTTGGCTGCCACATGGAGCTTCGATTTCTTGTTGGAAGCAAAAGAATTCCTGGGAATGTTCTCCTGGTGCTGGAGTTAAACAGGGAATTTGGGGCTGGATTTGGAGCAGCAGGAGATGCCATTTCCTGGTTTTCCTTAGGAATTTTCAGGAGCTTTTGTGCAGGAATTCCCAGGAGCTTTTCATGGAGTTCTGGCTCCCACAGGGAGCTGCCATTCCATGTTGGAATCAGGCAGATTCCTGGGAAGCTTCTCCCGAGCTTTGGGATCTCGGGGCTGGATTTGGAGCAGCAGGAGRTGCYCTGTCCCRGTTTTCCTTAGGAATTTCCAGGTCGGATTTCAAGATCCCGATGACAATTCCAGGTGTTTGTGGCGTCCTGGAGCTGTCGGATCACAAAGGCAGGGATCAATCCTGGTATTTCTCTGGGAGACAGGGAAAGAATTCCAGCAGAGCCGAGCCTGCCCTCCGTCCCATAACGAGGGAAGAAATCCGGGAACGCCCCAAGGAAAGGGAGACCCTGGAGCCGCCGGCTCGGGAATTCCAAGGTCAGCGGGAAAAATCCTTCCCGGGCACAGCCAGGATGGAAAATCCGGCCTGGAAAAATCGGGAACGCCGATTTGGGGGTCCCATTCCCCGGCATTCTGGGATGGGGAGGAGTTTTTCCCGGGTGCATCCCGGTTTTCCTTGCGGACGTTCCCGGCCGCTCCGAGGATCCGGGCGCTGGGAAATCAATGGGAAATGGGATTTTCCGTCGGCTGCCCTCGTGGGATTCGCGGAGTTCTCTGTCGGAGCAGCGGATAAAGGGATTATGGGATTACTTCCTGATGGAAWCAGCTTCCTGCACGGAGCTGTTCCCGGGAAAGGCTTTGCCGTTCCTCGCGGATGAGCTCGGCTGCTTCCCTCGGGAATTCCCTTCTCCGGCAGCAGGGATGGGATCCCTGCAGGAAGTTGGGATGAGGAGGGATGGAGCCGTTCCAGCCRTTCCCAACTCGGGAAGTTGAGCCAAGATTTAAATGGAAGTGAAAATCCCGGGATTTGGAGCGAAGATTGGCCTCTTCCGGYGGCAATCCCAGCTGGAAAAGCCTGGATGAGCAGGGAATCTCGGGCTCAGCGAGTCCTGGGCCCAGCTCCGCAATTCCCAAAAAACTGATCCCTCTCCGCCTCCAAACGCCTTTCCCTGCTGCTATTCCCGTGGGAGGGCACCTCTGGAACCTTCCACATTCCAGGTTCCCGCTCTTTTTGGCTCCAAAACCTGGGATTTGTGTCCKGTTCGATGATTTTTGGGAAGTTTGGAGTCACCAGAACCTCTGGAGAGACATCCAAGGTGGCGTCGGGAAGCAGGAAATTCCTTTTTCCCGAATAAACGGAGCCCCATGGGCACTGCTGGATTCGTGGGATCGAGGATCCCGGGATTTTCCCTGCTCTGCAGCATTCCCACCCCCTGCTGGGGGAATCCCTGGAATGCTGGGGCGGCTCTGGAGGGGCTGGATCCAGGGAAGGGGCTGGAGAATTCCGGAGGGAGCCGGGAAAGGGGAAAAGGAGGATCCAGAGGGAACTTTGGGATGGGCTGGAAGGTCCTTCCCGCCCAAAGCATCCTGGGATTGTGGGAATTGTGGGATCCRTGCCCATGGAGCGCAGGCAGTGCCTCGGGGAGAGCCTCCAACCCCTCATTCCCAGGGATCTGTGCAGGGAGAGAGCAGGAAAAGCAGGATCTGCGCCGGGATTTGCGCCGGGTGAGGTCTGGAGGTGTCCAAGGAATTCCTGGATGTGGCTCTGCTCCCAGGGAGGCCTTTCCTGCTATCCCAGGCTGCTCCAGCCTGGCATTGGACACTGCCAGGGATCCAGGGGCAGCCACAGCTTCTCTGGGAATTCTATCCCAGCCCCTCCCACCCTCCCAGCCAGGAATTCCTTCCCCATATCCCATCTATCCCTGCCCTCTGGCACTGGGAAGCCATTCCCTGTGTCCTGTCATTCCAGGCCTTATCCCAATCCCTGTCCAGSTCTCCTGGAGCCCCTTGGAATGTGCTGGGAGCTCTCCCTGGATCCTTCCCTTCTCCAGGGGAACATTCCCAGCTCCATCCCTTCCATCCTCCCGGAGCCTCCTCTGGATTCGCTCCAGCAGCTCCGCGCCCTTCCCGGGATCCTTTTCAATCCCACATTTCCCTGGATGAGCTCATTCCCGAGCCTCTCCGTGCCTGCTCCGAGGCTCGGAATTCCCGGGGAAGTTTTTCCTTCGTCCCAAGGTCAGGGAATTGTCCTTGCGCTCCAGGGTTTGTCCCCCGGGAAGGTCCTTCTGGAAAGGGTTGGGAAGGAGCCAGGATGGAGCTGGAGCGCGGCTGGAGAGCGATCCAACCCCTCGGGAATGCCATCTGTCCCGAATCCTGCTTTTTCCCAGGCTCAATTCCTTCCTTTCGGGTCAGGACGGGATTTTTCCATGGGGATTTTTATGGATCGTCGACGGGAAAAGGTTTTGGGGATTTTTTTGGGAGCTGCACCGCTCGGAACTTCCCTAAATCCAAAGGTCCTGCCTGGAAATCCGAGGTGTCCGTGAGGAGGAATTCCCTGTGGATTATGGGGGAAAAAAAAACAGGATTTGGGCAGGATTTGGAGATTTTTGTAGGAAAAAGAGGCTGGATGGTGGCTGCTCCATCCCTGGAAGTGCCCAAGGCCGGCCTGGAGCAACCTGGAATGCTGGAATGGCAGGGATTGGGATGGGATGAGCTTGAAAGTCCCTTCCCACCCAAACSGTTCCAGCATTCCATGAATCCATGCTCAGGCGGGATGAGAACGGTGCCAGCGGGAATTCCCGGGCCTGGCAGGAGCCGCTCGCTTCCCAGCAGGAATCCCTGCGGGATCTGGGATCCGCCTGGTGTGGATTCACCGAGCGCTCCGCCACAATTCCATGAATCCATGGATATTCCGGTGCTGGCAARCTGAGGATTCATCCTTGGATTGTTGATGAGGAATTGGGAAGGATCCACCTGCTCTGCTCCCTGTCCAAGCATTTCCATTTTCCTGGGAAAATCCCCATTTCCTGGGATTTCCTGTCGGGAGCAGCTTTTCCCTCTCTGGGAGCCGACGATTGGCGGAGAGAGGGAAAACGTTGGGATAACGYTGGGATAACGYTGGGATAACGTTGGGATAATTGAGCCTGCTCCTGGCCGGCCGTGGAATGCTGCCGCTTCCAGGCGCCAGCGCTTTGTTGGGAATTCCCAGGGAAGGAATGCTGGGATCGGAGCTCCGAGGTGGCGTCGCAATTTGTGGAATAATTCAGGGATTATCCCGGGAATACAACATGGCTTTGCTCCCACTTGGAATCCAGACGAGCCCGGGACGTGTCATTCCCGCCRGGAATAACAACAAACGAACAAATTCCCTCTTAATTCCCTCTAAACCCCAACCGCTTGGAATTCTGGGGGTGCCATTCCCGGCCTCGTTTTTCCTCGGAAACTGGAAAAAACCTCGGGAGATATTCCAGTYGGGAACGCTGAGCTGGCAGCCGGCCCTGCTTCCCATCCCAACATTAGAGCATTCCTCGGGAATTCCGCCCGGCCTCGGACGTGTCCCGGTTTTCCGGCGGGAGCCGTTAGCGCCGGGAAAACTCCRGAGGGAGGAGGCCAGGCTTCGGATTCCGCGGGATTGGGAGCGCTGGGAGGGTGGAGCAGGGAAAGGCCGGGAATGGGGAGAGGTGGGAAGAGCGGGAGGGAGTTTTCCCTGTTTGTGTCCTTCGGGATCCGGATCAGGCGGCATTTCCGGCGGGTCTGGGGCTGGGATTGGGATTGGAGGGGTTGGGATTGGTTTGATTGGAATTTCAGCCTGGTTTGGGATTGGGATTGGAGGCGACGTCCTTGGCCAGACTTGGAATTCCAACCCAATTTGGGATTGGGATTGGGATTGGAGGCGATTGTCCAAGGTCTGACTTGGAATTTCAGCCTGGTTTGGGATTTTGGGATTGGAGGGGTTTTCCATGATCTGACTTGGAATTTCAGCCTGGTTTGGGRTTGGGATTGGAGGGACTTGGAATTCCAACCCGATTTGGGGTCTGGGATTGGGATTGGAGTGGTTTTCCATGGCCTGTCTTGGAATGTCAACCTGATTTGGGGTTGGGATTGGGATCGGAGGAGTTTTCCATGATCTGACTTGGAATTTGAACCTGGTTTGGGGTCTGGAGTTGGGATTGGAACAGATGTCCAAGGTCTGGCTTGGAATTCCAACCCGATTTGGGATTGGGATTGGGATTGGAGGGGATTGTCCAAGGTCTGGCTTGGAATTGCAGCCTGGTTTGGGATTTTGGGGTTGGAGGAGTTTTCCGTGGTCTGACCCAGAATTTCCACCTGGTTTGGGATCTGGGATTGGGATTGGAGGAGTTGTCCAAGGTCAGACTTGGAATTCCGACCTGGTTTGGGATTGGGATTGGAGAGGTTGCCCAAGGTCTGAGTTGGAATTTCCACCTCATTTGGGGTCTGGGGTTGGGATTGGGATTGGAGGGAATTTCCATGGTCAGACTTGGAACTTCCACCTGATTTGGGGTCTGGGATTGGGATCGGAGGGGTTTTCCATGATCTGACTTGGAATTGCAGCCGGGATTGGGATTGGGATTGGAGGGGATGTCCATGGCCTGGCTTGGAATGTCAACCTGATTTGGGGTTGGAATTGGGATTGGAGGGAATTTCCGAGGTCTGACCTGGAATTTCCACCTGTTTGGGGTCTGGGATTGGGATTGGAGGGGTTTTCCATGATTTGACCTGGAATTTCGACCTGATTTCAGGTCTGGGATTTGGATTGGAGGTGATGTCCAAGGTCTGTCTTGGAATTTCAGCCTGGTTTGGGGTCTGGAGTTGGGATTGGGATTGGAGGGAATTTCCAAGGTCAGACTTGGAATTCCAACCTGATTTGGGGTCTTGGGATTGGAGGAGTTGTCCATGCTCTGAGTTGGCTTTTCCGCCGGATCCTGGATCCGTGTGGAGTTTTCGGAGCCTTCCGCGGTTTGTTTGGATGTTCAGAGTGGTTTGGGATCTCTTTGGAGCTTTTGGGAATTGCCCAAGCTCTGACTTGGATTTTCCACCTGRTCCTGGATCCTGGGTTGAGCTGCAGGAGCTCTCCAAGGTCTGGGAATCTCATCCCCATCCTGGATCCTGGGTGGAGTTTTAGGAGCTGTCCAAGGTCTCACTTGGATTTTCCACCTGATCCTGGCTCTTGGGTGCAGTTTTTAGGAGCTATCCATGACTGGATTTCCCCAATCCTGGATCTTGGGTTGGATTCCAGGGAGCTGTCCATGATCCAATTTGGATTTTCCACCCAATCCTGGTCCTTGTGTCCATTCGGGAGGGATTGTCCCTGCTCTCACGTGGATTTTCCAGCAGATTTGGGGTCCTGTGCTGGATTTCGAGGAACTATCCATGATCCAATTTGGAATTTCCACACGATCCTGGATCTTGGGTTGGATTTCACGGAACTATCCATGCTCTGCCTTGGATTTTCCACCCGATCCCGGGTTTTGTGTGGATTCGGGAGGGGTTGTCCCTGCTTGGATGAGGAGCCGCCCCCTCCCTGGGCAGGATTCCGGTGGGATAATTCCCGGGATTGACTCCCGCGCTGCATTCCCGCCTCGTTCCGCTCTCGCTCTCCGAACGTTTTCCATGTTTTTTCTCTTTTCCATCCCCATCCATGCTCCAGGCCAGCAGCTCCGTGGAGTAGGTAACTATGGAATTTTGCCTTCTTTTGTTTTCCCTTCCTTTTTTCCCGCTTTTTCCCACTTTTCTCCTCGCTGTGGCCTCYGTGCGTGGGGACTTTTCCAGGGCTTTTGGAATCCGACTTTTCCTCTTTTTCCCGCCATTCCCGCTCTTCCACCCGGACGGGGACGGGGGCAGAGGGACCTTCCCCTCCCATCCCGGTTTTCCCGCAATTCCTGACCTTCCTCTGTCCTCGCTTTTCGCGGCATTCCCAGGMAACCCAAGCCAGGAGGCGCTCGGGGCTCCCGAGAAGACTCTGGAATGGTGGCTTGGGAATCTGGGTAAGGAATTCGGCGGGAATTGTGGATGGGGAATCCCACGGGAGCTCCGGATGAGGAATCCCGTGGGATCTGCGCCTCCTCCCGTTCCCGAGGGATTCGGGATGGGGGAAGAGGCCCTTCCAGCCCCCCCCACGGACAGAATTCCCGGTGCTCTTGGAGCGGCTCGTTGGGATTTTCCGGGGCCGGGATAGGATCGTTTTCCATCCTTTCCTTGGGATCCGGCCCCAGGCTGGGAATCTGATCCCTGATCCGGGGATGGGGGGGCTGGGGAGCTTGGGATGGGGCGGAGCTGATCCCGGAAAGTTCCCTTTGACTTCCCGATGTTTCCGTGTGCTCCCAGCGCCTTCCTCTGCTGCCATATCCATGGAAAACGCCATGGAAAACGCCATGGAAAAGGTTCTTTTTCCGCTGGCTCCAGGCAGATTCCCATTCCCAGGCAGATCCTTCCCAAGAGGAGGTGGGATCAGCTGGATCCCAACCGGGGAATTGCCTCATCCAGGCTGCTGATCCCGTGAGGAAGGAAAAACAGGGAATTCTGCCTGGAATTGTCCCCCCAATTCGCGTGGATTGAGCCCGGAAACGTTGGATTGGGAATTCCATGTGCCACAGAATTCCTGAGGGAATCAGGGACGGGAAAAGAGGGAACAGCCTGGAGCTGGGCCGGGGGAGGCTTCGCTTGGATATTGAGGAAATTTTCCATGGAAAGGGCGCTCAGGCCTTGGAAGGGCCCGGGGAGGTTTGGAGCGCTGATCCCTGGAGGTGTTCCCGAGGAATTCCTGGATGGGGATGGGGATCAGGCCCAGCTCAGACTCGGCGATCCGGGGGGCTTTTCCCACCTCGATAATTCCATGATTTCCGTGTTTGATCCCACGGAACAGCCTGAGTTTTCCYGCCGTGTCCTGGGAGCGGCTCCGGAGGCAGCTCCGGCTGCGGCTCCCGGGGCTGCTCGGAAATCTTGGAATTCTCATGGAAAAAAAGCCCCACCCGTGGGTTTCTAAGGAAAAGGTGACATCATCCTCCTGTTCCCTGAGGGATTCTYCCCTGGGAGCTGAGAATTCCAAGCTGTGGAGGGAGCCCTGGAATTTCTCTTGGAATTCAGATCAATGGATGGAAATCGGAAATATCCCAAAGGATCCGGGCGCGGCGGCAGGAATCGGATGGGAATCGGATGTTGGAATTCCCATAGTGCAGCTTGGAGCGGGAATTTTTCCATATCCTGATCCATAATAATTATAAACAAGGAGATAAGCAGGGAATATTCCCTGGAAAAGGGGTGGTTTGCAGCCAGCTGCTGGAAAGTTGGGAATTTTCGGGAATGTGCTCCGTAAATCCGTGTCTGGCGGCGGATTCCCCCCTTCCCACGGCATTCCATTCATTGGGAATTCCCAGCTGCGGGAAGCGGGAAGCGCTCCGTGGAATTCTGGCTCCGGCCTTGGGGCAGAGGAGAGGAATTCCCGGTGTGGGGCGGAAGTTCGGGATTTATTCCCTGTGGAATGGGAAGGGGSGTTGGAAAGGGAATTGGCTGGTTTAGGGAAGAGCCTGGAGCTCCGGGAAAAGGCTGGGAAAGCTGGAAGTGGAGGAGGCTGCTCCTCCCACGCATTCCCGGGAAGCTGCTGGGGGGGTGGAGAGCGGGAATGGGGCAGAGAGGGCTGGAATGGGAATGGGAATGGAGCAGAGGAGGATGGGAATGGGAATGGGGCAGAGGAGGATGGGAATGGGAATGGGAATGGGAATGGGAATGGGAATGGGAATGGGAATGGGAATGGGGCAGAGGAGGACGGGAATGGGAATGGGGCAGAGGGAGCTGGGAATGGGAATGGGGCAGAGGAGGATGGGAATGGGAATGGGAATGGGAATGGGAATGGGAATGGGAATGGGAATGGGAATGGGAATGGGGCAGAGGAGGACGGGAATGGGAATGGGGCAGAGGGTGCAGGAATGGGAGCAGGAATGGGGCAGTGAGAGATGGGAATGGGAGCTGGAATGGGAATAGGAATGAGAATGGGAACAGGAACAGGAATGGGGCAGTGGGAGCTGGGAATGGGAATAGGAATGGGGCAGTGGGAATGGGAATGGGAATGGGGCCTGGAATGGGGCCGTGGGAGCTGGAAAGGGACAAAGAACGCTGGGAATGGGGCAGAGGGAGCAGGAATGGGAATGGGGCAGAGGGAGCAGGAATGGGAATGGGGCAGAGGGAGCAGGAATGGGAATGGGCAGTGGGAGCTGGGAATGGGAATGGGCAGTGGGAGCTGGGAATGGGAATGGGCAGTGGGAGCCAAACAGGATTCCCAAGGACTGAGCTGCTCCTCCTCTGGATGTGGATCCAGGTTTTCCATGGTTTTTGGGGGATGGTTGTGTCCTCTGTGCCGCATTCCCTGCGGGACGGGACCATCCCCGTTCCCTGCGTTCCCTGGGCTCCCYGGCCAGGGAATTCCGGCCGGGATCCATGCTCCCGGCGCTTCCCGTGGATCTCCGCATCCAAGCCCTGCCGGGAGCCGCTCTCCCGCTGCTCCGCGCGCGCCAATTCTGGGAATTCCGGGAATTCCTTCCCCGGGGCTGCCGAGCGTTCCCTCTCCCCGCGGCTTTCCCAGACGCGGCATTCCCAAATCCCGCCGTTTTCCTGCCGGGGATCCCGAATTATCCCTCAATCCCTGCCCGGAGGGGCTCATCCCGAAACATTCCAGGAGCGAGGATCGCCGGGGGAAAGGCTGGGAAAASCCCACGGGGCTGGGATAACATCCCAGGCGCTTCCCGGGGGGGGATTAGGCAGGGAATTTTCTCCGCCGGGAAGAGGATTGCGGCGGATTGGGGCGGCAGACRAAGGGGATTCCCGGGATTCCTCCTCCTCCTCCTCCCGGGAAAAGCAGCTTGGCAGGAGCAGGCGGGAGCGGCTCGCCGGGGGGGGCCGCGTTTCCTTGGATCCGCCGCTCCTTCCCCATCCCTGTTTTCCGTGGGCTCGGGCTGGGAGGCGGCGCCGGCTGCTCTTCCCTGTTCCCGGGGGAAAGCCTGGGAATCGTCGGGGAGGGAAAGGCAGGGAAGAAACCCCCGGGAGAAGGAGCTGCTCCCAGGGTGGGAGAGATGGGAATGTTCGCCTGGAGAAGGGAAGGATCCAGAGTTTCCAGCACATTCCAGGGCCTGAAGGGGCTCCGGGAGAGCTGGAGAGGGACTTGGGATAAGGGATGGAGGGACAGGACACAGGGAGTGGCTTCCCAGTGCCAGAGGGCAGGGATAGATGGGATCTTGGGAAGGAATTCCTGGCTGGGAGGGTGGGCAGGCCCTGGAATAGAATTCCCAGAGAAGCTGTGGCTGCCCCTGGATCCCTGGSAGTGTCCAATTCCAGGCTGGAGCAGCCTGGGATCGCGGGAATTGTCCCTGCCCGTGGGATGGGATCTCAGCTCCATTCCCACCGCAGCCATTCCAGGATTCCCCATTCCCGAGAGCAGCGATCCCAGCGTGTTGAGAGGATCCTTCTCCCTTATTCCCAAATATCRGCACTTCCTCCTTTCCCGGCCTGGGGAAGGGATTTGAGGAAGTTCCCTGCTCCAGGTGCGCTCGCAGCATTCCCGAGGCTTGGGAATTCCCGTTTAGAGGTGGGAATKGGCTTTTCCCGGGATTTCCCTGCTGGCTGCTTTGAGTGCCGTTGGATTATTCCCGCTTTTCCCTCCCTGCRTCCCTCTGCCAGCATTCCCTGGATCTGCCTCTCCACATGCAGCATTCCCGGATCCAGCTGCTCTCCCAGCGCCGGCAGATTCCAGGGAAAAGGGAACTCTCTGTGTGTTTCCTCCTGTGGAAAACGCTCAGAATTCCACTTTTTTTTCAATTTAAATTTCCCTCCTTTCATTTCCTGGGATGCTTCCGTGGTCATTCCTGGSCTATGGAAAGCAGGGAACAGCGGGAGCAGGAATGGCTCCGTCTCCGCTGGATTGGATCCCTTTGGATCCCTTCCAGCCCGGGATATTCCAGCATTTTCCCACCCTTCTCCTTTGCTGGGTGGGATTGGAGCGATATCCATGGCTGGGAATCTCCCGGCAGGAGCKGGAATTCCCTGGATCCCGCGGGGTTTGGATCCCGGGTTGGGATCCGTTGGAGCCGCTCCGGTGCCGCATTCCCGTGGGATCCGCCTTCGTGCTGGGATTGAAGGAATCGCATCCCTTCGGGAAGGAGGGGAAGCGCCGGGAATCTCGGGAACAGCCGGGATTCATCCCGCTTTTCCAGGGAGCGTTCGGCTTTGGGGAGGTTCGGGACCGGGAATTCTGCGGGAATTGGGATATCCTGGGACCCCAGGCCGTGGATGCTGCTCCAGTTATCCATGGAAAGGCMGCGGCTCCATGGAAAACCCAAACCGCGGGAATTCCCGCTGGGAGCGCGATCTGTGTCCTCAGGGAGCCGGGAAACGGGAAGAGGGAATCATGGATCGGGAGAGGGATGGGGATCCCTTTGGATCAGCGCCGCTCCGCTCCCCCTTCCCATCTCCCATTCCCAACCTCCTCCCTGCTCCCGAAATTTCTGCCGAGGCTGAAACTTCCCGTCCTTTCCCTTCCCTTCCTTTCCCATTCCCATTCCCATTCCCATTCCCGCGCCACCGCCCTCGCTGGGCGCTATTTTTTTCCCAGGAATGCGTGATTAGAGGGATAACGAGCGGATAACGAGGGCCGGAAAAAGCAGGATAATGATCCACATCCGCTCCCGGCTGGAAGCTGCGGCGCTGGAACGGCTCCCGCGGCTCATTCCCGGCTCCAGCCGCGGCCATTCCCGGCGGGAATTCCGGGGGCCGGGAGGTGGCTGAGGATGAGGATGGGAAGGTCGGGAATGGCTGAGGGAGGAAAGGAGGATCCAGGGGGGGGGTTTATCCCTTTTTCCAGCTTCCCGACGGGAGCCGCCGCGGGATCGGGATCTGCTCCCAGGGAATARGGGCGGGAAAAGAGGGAACGGCCTCAGGTTGGATATTGAGGAATTTTTCCAYGGAAAGGGCGCTCAGGCCTTGGAATTGGCTGCCCGGGGGGGGTTGGAGCGCCCATCCCTGGAGGCGTCCGAGGAATTCCGGGATGGGCATCGGGAAYAACTTGGACTCGGCRATCCAGGGGGGCTTTTCCCACCTCGGGAATCCCGGGATTCCGGCGCGTCCCAGCTCCGGCTGAGCCAMATTCCAGCCGCGGCTCCCCAATCCCTGCGGATGCCAGGCCTGGAATGCGGCGCTCGGCGACCTTGGAAAAGCACCTGGAATTCGGGAGCGGGAACGGCCTGGAAAAGGGAAYGCGGCGGCTCCCAGGAGCCTTCCCGTCCCATCCCATCCCATCTGCTCCTGGAGCTTTTCCAGCSCCCCCGGGCCTGGGATTTAATTGCTTTTCCCAGCCTCGGGAAGCGGGAACGGAGCCGGGAGCAGATGGAGCGGCAGGGCGCGGCCCCATCCCGCTTTTTCCGCGCTGATCCCGTTTTTCCGCCTCCCGGTGGGATCCGGCTCCGCTCCCCGCGGCCGCTGGAGCCCCGGAACGATGGAGGAGAGGAGCAGGGAATTCGGGAATGGCCGTGGAATGTTGGCGGCGCCGCCCCTCGGGAAAGCTGGAGGCGGGAATTCGGGAAAGGGTAAAAAAATAGGGATTTGGAGGGAAGTTGGGAACGAAAAGTGGCCCCAAAAATGCGGATCCGTCCCCGTCCTTATCCTGGGAATGGGATAAGGAGCGATTCCTGCASATCCCTGCTTCCCTCGTGGGTAAAATCCTGGAATTTTGAGCGGGAAGGGCCCCAACTCTGGAAGTTGGGAATGCTGTAGGGATTGGAGACTCCACAGCCCTTCCCGGGTGCGACATTCCCGGGATTTCCCGGTGGGATTCCTTGGGAAGGGGAACGCTGCTGGTGCTGCTCCAGCGCCACCCTCGGGATTTGGGGATCCGGAGAGGGAAAATTCGGGAATTGGCGGAAGCGGAGCTGGGGGAGAGCAGAGCTCGGGGCAAAGGATTCAAATCCCTGGAAAGCTCCACATTCCTTGGATTGCTCCCGGTTTGTCCCAGGCCRGTTCAATGGGAAGGAGGAGGAACCTTTCCCCGGAATGGGGGAAAAAAAACAGGAAAAAATCTTGGAGCTTGGAAGGTCTGGAATGAGTGAAGCGAGGGAGCTGCCCGGAAAATGGGGAAGCTCCTGAGGGATTTTCCCAGAGCTCTGGAATTGTGATTCCAGGAATTCTGGGCCGGAGCAGAGGCAGGATCCCGGCAAATTCCCTCTGTTTGGATCCATCCCGGAGCGGCTCCGGAGGGAGGAACGCGGGATTGAGGCTGGGACAGCTCCGGCTTCTCCTGGAATCCTGGAATCTTGGAATGGTTTGGGTGGGAATGGAGTGAATCCCATCCCATTCCAWGGGCAGGGACAATTCCCACTATCCCAGGCTGCTCCAGGACATTCCCAGGGATCCAGGGGCAGCCACAGCTGCTCTGGGAATTCTRTCCCAGCCAGGAATTCCTTCCCAAGATCCCACCCGGCAGYGGGAAGCCATTCCCAGTGTCCTGCTGGAGGGAATGTCGGGAGAGGGAAGAGCCGCCGGAGGGTGGGGAAAAGCGGGATCGGATCCGTGGAAAAGCAAGGATTGGAGGTGGAATTTCGGAGGGAAAAGTGGGAATGGCTCCCTTTGGCTTGGGAGCGGAGAGGGATCCAAGGGTTTTCCAGAGGGCTGGGAAGAAGCCGCAGGGATTCGGGAGCCTCCAGCGTCCTGCAGGTTTGGGATATTCCGGATTCCAGCCGGGAATGTGGCAGCTCCTTGGGATAAGCCGTGGAGCAAAACCCAGCAGGAATTGCCGGGTGGGATCTGGGATCCCGAAATTCCAGCTCTTCCTTCGTTCCCTAAAATCTCCCACAATTCCCGGCTCGTTTCCTTCGATCCCGAAGTTATTTCGGGAATTTCGGGAGCAGGAGTGACTCATCCCGAGCCTCATTCCCACTGCAGCTCCCGCAATTCCCTGCAATTCCCTGCAATTCCCTGCAATTCCCGTGACCTTCGGCTCCAGGGATTTGTGGCCCTCGGGGGAGCTGGAATTCCCAGCTCCAGCTTTTCCCGGAGCTCCTGCCTCTGGGCCCTCCTGGAAAACGGGGCCGGCAGCGGAGCCAGGCTCTGGAATTCCGGAGAACAGCCCCGGCTCGGCGGGAAAAGCTGGAATGGGCTCTGGAATGAGCCTGCGGGGTCGGATCTGGTCCGGCCGCATCCAAGCGAATTCCCGGGAGTTTGGGGGTTTTTTGGGATGGAGTCACCCCCGGAGCTCCCTGGGATCCGAGCGCTCCCTTCCCTCCTTTCCCAAAGCTCCCGGGGGCTCAGTTCTTCGGGAATTCTGTGTGGGAACAGCAGGAATGAGGCGGCTGAGCGGCTTTTAGGGAAGGCATTCCCGGCGGGGCTGGAATTCCCGGAGAAGCTGTGGATCCCTGGGAGTGTCCGAGGCCAGGCTGGAGCCGCCTGGGATCGTGGGAATTGTCYCTTCCCACCCAAACCATTCCAGGATTCCAGGAATTCCGTGGGCTCCGGCAGGTCCTGGAGAAATTCCCGCGGGCGTCGCTTTGATCCTCGAGGATTGCAAGGCGGGAATTTGGGAATTCGGGAATTCCAGGCCGCTCGGTCCCGCCTGGATCCCCGGGAAAGGGAACTCTGGGCCCATTCCCGCCGCGGGAAGGGAGGGATGGGGATTGGGGAATCTTGAATCCGCAAGGAAAAACCTTGGGAATCCCAAGGACTCCAACGCTTTTCCTTGGAAYGGCCCCGAATTCCCTGCTCCCTTCCAAGCACGGATGCCGGAGGGGCTGGAATTCCACCTCCCGATCCTCGAATCCTCGGGATGGCGGAGCCGGGGGAGCTCGGGAAGCTGGAATTCCGAAAAGGGGAATTTTCCAGAGGGATCYGAGGGCGGAGCCGCGGGAAGGGAGCGAAACGCGGGAGTTGGGATTTGGGATTTGGGATCGTTCCAGGCCCGTCGGAACCTTGGGAGAGCCGGGAGCGTTTGCATCCCGAAAAAAAGACCTGGAGGAGCTGGAAGGCTGCTCCATGGGTTTGTTTTTCCCAGGATTCCTCCAGGATTCAGGCCTGGAKGCTGCAGGCGCCTCATTCCTTTTGGGAATTGTTCGGGATGGATGGAGCGGGGAGGGGTTTGTTCCCAAGGAAATGAGTTTGGAATTAGCGCTGATGGAGA
>JACAXG010000125.1:79337-89516 GCA_018881555.1 Amblyornis subalaris | reverse complement strand
TTCCATTGTTGATTCCATCATTGATTCCATTGTTGATTCCATCATTGATTCCAATATTGATTCCATCGTTGCTTCCATCATTGATTCCATCATTGATTCCATCGTTGATTCCATCGTTAATTCCATCGTTGATTCCATCACTGATTCCATCCTGGGGTCGGGCTCTGCTCCCAGGGAACAGGGACAGGAGCAGAGGGAACAGCCTCGAGCTGTGCCAGGGGAAATCCAGGTTGGATAACGGCAAAATTCCCTTCCGGAAAGGCTTTTCCATCCCTGGCCCAGCGATGGAATGCCCATTCCCGGCGGGATTTCAATCCKTGGATCAGCGGTGACCTCGGCGCCTCGGGAATGCTTTCACTCCAAGCTTTTCCAACCGCACAGCTCCCTCATTCCCTGCTTTTAGGAACGCCGCSAACATCCCGAGCCTCTTCCTCCGCCCGAACCCGCGGAATTCCCTCGGGAACGCCCTCACCTTCCCTTCCTTTTTCCCTGTTTTCCAGCCGAGACCCCGATCGAGGAGTTCACTCCCACGCCGGCGTTCCCGGCGCTGCAGTACCTGGAATCCGTGGATGTGGAAGGAGTGGCGTGGAGAGCAGGGCTGCGCACGGGCGACTTCCTCATCGAGGTGAGCCCGCGGATCCCACCGGAATTCCGGCCTTTTCCGAGGGGTTTCGGGATGGGCGAGCGCTCCCGCTGCCGGGAAGTCCCCTCGGAATTCCGGCCGATCCGCGCCACGGAGGGCGCGGCGGGATTTGAAGGAGATTCCCGGGRTTTCTCGGGGCTGTAGGGATTTTCCTCGCCCGAATCCCGTGGGAGTCTTGGTGGGAACAGGGCAAGGGTGGATTTGGGAAAGGCGGGAAAAAAGGGTTTTCCAAGGGGACGGGCGAGGAACGATCCAAGGGTTGGTCCGGGAGCGGATCCGGGCGGTGCTTCGGTTGGAAAGAGATCCCAGAGAGTGGAATTCCRATGGAAATGTGAGCAGCTGGAGCAGGAGGGGATTGGGGTGGATCCTGCCGGGCTGGGAGAGATGGGAATGTTCCCCTGGAGAAGGGAAGGATCCAGGGAGAGCTCCCAGCACATTCCAGGGCCTAAAGGGGCTCCGGGAGAGCTGGAGAGGGATTGGGACAAGGCCTGGAGAGACAGGACACAGGGAATGGCTTCCCAGTGCCAGAGGGCAGGGATAGATGGGATATTGGGAAGGAATTCCTGGCTGGGAGGATGGGGAGAGGCTGGGCTGGAATTCCCAGAGAAGCTGTGSCTGCCCCTGGATCCCTGGCAGTGCCCAAGGCCAGGCTGGAGCAGCCTGGGATCGCGGGAATTGTCCCATGGAATGGGATGGGATTTGAGGTCCCTTCCCACCCAAACCATTCCAGGATTCCCCACGGGAGAAATCTCCTGCTTGGCCTGATGTGCTTTGGGTGGGAATCTCCTTCCCGATTTTCTTCCTGCTGAGGATTTCAGGTGGAAAACTTGGAGAACTGGGAGATTCCCACTCCTGGTTGTCCTGACGCCTTCGGGGCCACACGGACGGGAGGAGGAGGAGAACAAATCCTGGAGGGATTTGGGATGGAGGAAATTCCCCAATATCCAACCTGAGCCTCCCCTGGCCCAGCTGGAGGCCGTTCCCTCTTTTCCCATCMCTGATTCCCTGGGAGCAGRTCCCAATCTCCCCCAGCTGCCCTCTCCTGTCCAGGAGCTGTGCAGAGCCAGAAGGACATTCCCGATCCCTGCACAGATCCCAGCAAACCTCACCCRGCACAAATCCCGGCKCAGATSCCACWTTTCCCACAGTCCCGGGATGCTGATCCCGGCTTCCTTTGGCAGTGCTCTCCCGGCATCCGGGCGCCGGATTTCCGTGGAGCACTTGGAATTCCTAAAGGAACTGCGCTCCTGCAGGGGTCCCAYGGGGTGGGATCCGTTCCGTGTGCTGGGATCCATTCCACAGGCTGGGATTCATCCCGCACCCAAGGAATGTGGAGCTGGAATGGGGAAAGAAGGGAATTCCCCTGCCTTGGGAATGTGGCACCTCTGGGGGATTCCCTGACCGGCTTTTCCCAGAGAAAACAGGGATACAAGGAGAGCCCTGTCCAGCCTGGCCTTGGACACTCCCAGGGATCCAGGGGCAGCCACAGCTTCTCTGGGAATTCTATTCCAGGGCCTCTCCACCCTCCCAGCCAGGAATTCCTTCCCAAGATCCCATCTATCCCTGCCCTCTGGCACTGGGAAGCCATTCCCTGTGTCCTGTCCCTCCAGGCCTTGTCCCAATCCCTCTCCAGCTCTCCTGGAGCCCCTTCAGGCCCTGGAATGTGCTGGGAGCTCTCCCTGGAKCCTTCCCTTCTCCAGGGGAACATTCCCAGCTCTCCCAGGGCAGRRGTGGAGTCACATCCCTGGGAATRTTCRAAAAACCATGGATTTGGGAATGGGGTTTGGTGGTGCTGGGTGGGCTTAGAGASCTTTTCCAACCTCAGCAATTCCAGGATCCCGAGATCCCCTTTCCTTGTGGATGAGGAAGAACCAGGACGCAGGGAATGGCTTCCCATTGCCAGAGGGCAGRGATGGATGGGATCTTGGGAAGGAATTCCTGGCTGGGATAGAATTCCCAGAGAAGCTGTGGCTGCCCCTGGATCCCTGGGAGTGTCCAATTCCAGGCTGGAGCAGCCTGGGATCGTGGGAATTGTCCCTGCCCATGGAATGGGGCGGGAATGGGATGATCCCTTCCCATCCCAACCATTCCATGAATCCCAAGGAACCAAACTCCAGAGGTTTTTTAAGGACACAGAGCCCAAAAATCAGGGTGGGGGGGAAAAATCCGCCGGGCAAAATATTCCCCCTCTGGAATGTGGGAATGGAGGAAGAGCTGAAACCTTCCCRAAGTCCCGGATCCTCCTCCCCGCGGGAAAGGTTGGGAAGCCAAAAAAAAGGAGGAAATGCGGATAAATCGAGCTCCGGAGCGTGGGAGGCGGAGAAAAGGGATCCAAGGAAATATCAAAGGCCGGGATTTGAAGATCATCGGGAATTTGGGASCGTTGGGAGCTGGGAAAAAAGAAATTGGAAGGAGGCTGATCCAGCTCCGGAGTTTTTTATGGAAATGCTCGAAATTTGGGATATTCTGGTGCCGGGGGGAAAAAAAAAAAAGCAGGAATGTTCTGCTCCGAGTTGGGAACGAACGAGGAGCTTGGATTTCTGGGATGCCTTGGAATGCGAAGTTTCCCAGTAACCAAGGAGAGAGGAATTCCTAAAAATAGCCATTCCCGAGTTACCGCCCGCGGGGAGCCGATCCCRGAGATCTCCGGGAGCTGCGGCCCGGGAGTGGCGCCGAGCCCCGGAATTCCGGAGGGTCGGGAAGGGGATTGGGTGTCGGGGAAGGGGGAAAATCCAGGGAAATCGGGGGAGGGGTTAATTGGGAGCGCAGTTAACAGGGAATGGGAGCAGGGCCTGGAATTGCTGTCCCGAGGGATTTGGTGGAAGCAGGGAATGGTCTCCGGTTATCCCGAGGGTTGGAATTCTTCCCCAGGCGCGGGATTTGGGTGCGGATCCATGGAATGAAGGGTGGGAGAGCTGGAGCTGTGCAATTCCCCGCCTGGATCCGGGGGGGATTCGGGATCTGCTCCCAGGGAATCAGGGACGGGAAAAGAGGGAATGGCCTCGAGCTGGGCCAGGGGAGGAAAATCAGTGGGAATTTCTCCATGGAAAGGGCGGTCAGGCCTTGGAATGGGCTGGAGTTCCCATCCCTGGAGGTGTTCCCAAGGAATTCCTGGATGTGGCRCTCAGGGATTGGACTCGGTGATCCTGGAGGGCTTTTCCAGCTCAGGGATCCCRGGATTCCGGGACTGGAAACCTCCTGAGGTGCTCAGGACCAGCAGGAATCTCCCACGATGGAATTCCAAGCTTCCCATSCTTGTCCCTGGCCGGAGGGATGGCATGGAGTGGGAAACATCCCATGGGAGCAGGGGATGATCCATGATCCCAATTCCCTGTCCGGGACATTCCCGGTGCTATCCAAGACGGGATCCATGAAGGAGATCCCACATCCTGGACATTCCGGGTGATCCATTCCCGTTGTCTTGGCATCCCATGGCATCGCTGGAATGGCCCTGCTGGGATCCCTGGGAATCCCATCCCATCCCATCCCATCCCATCCCATCCCATCCCATCCCATCCCATCCCATCCCATCCCATCCCTCTCCGCTGTGCCGGATCCCATCGCTCTCCCAACGATCCAGGGAGAATTCCCGCTCCTTCCTGCTGCTCCCTGCTGTGCCAGCGGGAATCATGGAATCATTGAGGCTGGAAAATCCCTSGGATCCCACGGGATCCAACCATTCCCATGGCTGATCCGCGTCCCCAAGTGCCGCATCCACARGGATTTTCAATCCCTCTGGGAATGGCGATTCCCGCTATCCCGGACAACCTTTCCAATTCCGGATAATCCCAACCTGCTCCGTTTTCCATTGTAATTCCCTTCCCTGCTCCTGCTCCAATTCCCCCTTTTCCCCTGGAGAAGCCGATCCGGACCTGCTCCCGGCTCCTGCCAGGATCCAGAGGTCCCACCCCACTTCCCACCTCTTCCCGATGGATTTTTTCCCAGTTTTTGGCTGTTCTTGGGCACTGATCCCACGATTCCCACTCCCAGGCTTCCCTGGAGTTGTATCCCTGCGGTTCTGGTGGCTCCTCCCTTCTCCTGGATCTCCTGGATCTCTCCCTTTTCCCGACTTTCCCTCAGTTTGGGATCCTCCTGGATTTTCAATTCCCACACTGTGACCCATTCCCGTCGGAAGTTGCTTTTTCCATGATTTYCCTCGGGATTTCTCGGCTCCTTCCAGGCCGGAAGCGCCTCTCCGGGAGCGTCGGTGTCCAAAAATCCGGGAATTTTTCCCGATTTCTCGGCTTGACCGGGATCCTCCCGCCCGGCTCTGCTCACATCCGATTTTCCCGCCTCCTTTTCCACGCGGGAGCCGGAATCCATGGAATTATCCTCCCGGAGSAGTGGGTGGCTCATCCATCCTTTCCCAAATCCCGGGATCCGTCGGCTCCTCCTCCCTCCTTCGGCAGGCTCTGTTGGGGTCTCTCCGCCGGGATCGGGGCTCATTCCCACGGGAATTATCCCAAAGATTGGGTGGGATCTGCCCTTCCCGGGATGCAGATCCAGCCCCTCCGGATCCCAGCTCCGCGCGTCTCATCCCGGATGAGTCAGAGCGGGAAAAGGAGCTGGGAATTTCCACTCCGCCTGCTCCGGGATGAGCTCAGCTCCGTGTCACTCCCAATCCCTTGGAATTTTTTCCAGCCGTTTCTCTCCATGGAGTCGTTTCCGGCTCTGAGCTTCATCCTGGTCATTCCCAGGGAATCGGGGCTCGGCGTTTGTCGGGAATTGGGGATTTTTCCCGCAGCGCTGAGGGAATTCCTGGGATTCCGATCGGCCTCCGCCAGGATGGGCTTTCCCTGGGAACATCCCTGTGTTATTCCATGCTTTTGGCTGCTTCTCCTTCCCGGTGTCRTTCCATGAGGGGCCATTCCCTGGGATTCCAGCACTCATTCCTAGAAAATTCCCAGCRGTTTCATGGGAATGAGGTGGGAATGAGGGGATTTTCCCTGTGGGCCTCAAACTGAAGGAATGCAGGGATAGRYGGSATCTTGGGAAGGAATTCCTGGCTGGGAGGGTGGGGAGAGGCKGGAATGGAATTCCCAGGAAAGCTGTGGCTGCCCCTGGATCCCTGGCAGTGTCCAAGGCTCTCCCTGGGATCGTGGGAATTGTCCGGGGGTTGGAATGGGATGAGTTTGAAGTTCCYTTCCCATGGAAAGGAGGATTTAATTCCCAGCAGGAAACCTCAGCAAAGAAATTTGGGATCAGGAGGCGATTCGGGATCGGAGTTCTTTGGGATTGAATCCATCCCTTCCCGTTTGTCCCGAAAAGCCCGGGATGAGGAGCTGATTGCGCTGCAGGAGGTTGGGAATTGGATCGAAGTCAGATTTTCCGAGGAAAACGCGCGGCTTTTCCTGGGAATCTGAATCARTTGGGAAGCAAACCGAATCCATGGAATGATGGGAATGTTCGCAATCGAATCAATGTTCCCAAAGCTCGGARAACGGGGATGCTCCAGCTCGGGATTTCGGGAATCCTGGAGCCGTTTCGGTTGGAAAAKCCCTCGGAGCCCTTGGAATCCAAGCATTCCCAGCCCTGCCGAGGCCACCCCTGATCCGAGTCCCTCCCAAATCCACAGGGATTGGAAATCCCTCCGGGAATGGAGACTCCACCCCTGCCCTGGCCTGGGGAATCTTTTCCAGGAGGGAATTTTCCCGATATCCATCCTGGAGCTCCCCCGGCTCTTCCCGTTGTCCTGTCCTCATTCCCGTTGTTCCTTCGGCTCCAAGGCTCCAAATTCCCGTTTATTTCTGGATTGGGATGATCCCGCAGCTCTCCCAGCCCTGCGGATCCAGGAACCTCAGGGAATCCTGGAATGGGCTGGGTGGGAATGACCTCCAAGCCCATTCCAAGGGCAGGGATGGCTCCTGCTATCCCAGGGCGCTCCAGCCTGGCCTTGGGCACTTCCTGGGATTTTGAGCCCCTCCAGAGGTGAATAAAAACCGGGAAAACCTGGGGAAAACTGGGAAAACCTGGGGAAAACTGGGAAAACCTGGAAAAAACTGAGAAAACCTGGAAAAAAACTGGGAAAACCTGGGAAAAACTGGGAAAACCTGGAAAAAACTGGGAAAACATGGAAAAAACTGGGAAAAACTGGGAAAACCTGGAAAAAACTGGGAAAACATGGAAAAAACTGGGAAAAACTGGGAAAACCTGGAAAAAACTGGGAAAACCCAGAAAAAACTGGGAAAACCTGGGAAAATCCCATTTTTTATGGACTTCCCAGGCCACCGTGGTCGCCGCCCGGCGACTTCCACCCTTTCCAAGCCGCGAAAACAACGGGAAAAGCGGGAAAGGCGCGGATTCGGAGGGATTCGCGGCCCGGGGCGTCGCCGGCGGGAAGGCCGATCCCGGTTTTTCCCTTTTCCAGGTGAACGGAGTGAACGTGGTGAAGGTGGGCCACAAGCAGGTGGTGTCCCTGATCCGGCAGGGCGGGAACCACCTCCTCATGAAGGTCGTGTCCGTGAGCAGGAAGCCGGAATCCGAGGAAGTCGTCCGGAAAAAGGGTACGGGGGAATGGCCGGAATTGCCGCGACGCGGATGGGAGGGATCGTCCGGGATCGGAACGAGGGAGGGAGGGAGGGAGTGGGGGGATGTTCCGTGCGGGAAGGGCGGGAGAGGTGGGATGCGGCGAATTTTGGGATGAGGCGACTCTTGGGATGCAGCGATTTTTGGGATTTGGTGGTTTTCGGGATGAGGCGAATTTTGGGATGAGGCGATTCTTGGGATGCAATGATTCTTGGGATGCGGCGATTTTTGGGATGTGGTGGTTTTTTGGGATGTGGCAGGTTTTGGGATGCAGCGGTTTTTTGGGATGCGTCGGTTTTTGGGATGCGGCAATCTTTGGGATGTGGCAGTTTTTGGGATGAGGCAAATTTTGGGATGTGGCAATTTTTGGGATGAGGCTATTCTTGGGATGCGCTGGTTTTTGGGATGCATCGGTTTTTGGGATGCAGCAATTTTTGGGATGCGGCGAGTCTTGGGATGCAATGATTTTTGGGATGCAGCGCTTTTTGGGAATGTGGGCAGTGGGCAGGGAAGCTCGGGAAGGTCCCAGCCGTGGCTGTTCCCACGCCGGAGCCTGTTGGATTGTTGGATTCCTGAGATCTGGAATTCTTGGAGTTGTGGTGGTTATTGGGAATTGTTGGATTCCCAAAGTTTGGAATTCTTGGAGTTGTGGTGGTTATTGGGAATTGTTGCGTTCCTGAGATCTGGAATCTTGGACTTGTGGTGCTGTTTGGGAATTGCTTGGATTCCCAATGTCCGGAAATCTTGGAGTTGTGGTGCTTTTTGGGAATTGTTTCGTTTCCCAAGAGCTGGAAATCTTGGAGTTGTGGCAGTTTTTGGGAATCACTTCGATTCCCAAGGTCTGGAATTCTTGGAGTTGTGGCAAGTGACGAAGGAGAATTTTTGGGAGCTCATGGATGCAGGAAGGGAGGGATGGGGTGGATTTGGGGGGGATTTGGGAATCACCTGGATTCCCAAGATCCGGAATTCCTGGAATTCACATCAGCCAATCCTCCTGGGAATGGGAAAACAACCTGGGATGGGAAACAAGCCTGGGAATTCCTGGGAATGTCGGGGGCAGGACGGTGCCCGAAGGAGTGCCAGGAATTCCGGGATGGAGCCTGGGCTATCCCATGGAATTGCTGTGGGAATTCCTGGGCGTGGATGGTCCTGGAGGATCCCAGAAGGTTCTGGGATTTCATTCCGGAGGGATCTGGATCCTGGGAGCAGATCCAAGACCTCGGCCGGGGGAGGGGGCGGAGGGTCCGGGAGCATCCAGCGGCACCTCGGGATGGGAGACAGCTGAGCATGGCAGGGAAAAATCCTGGAATGCGGCAGAGGAGGGCAGGAAAATCCGGGAATGGCTGCTCCTGGAGAGCAGGATCCGATCCAGGGGCAGCCACAGGGGGAAGCAGGGACAGGAGGGGTTTGGGGGGGATTGTGCCGGGAATTCCGGCACAGGGAATGGGAGCAGGAGGCTGGAAGGCAGGGATGGGAGCAGGGAAGGGAGAGCGGGAATACAGGGGAACGGGAAAGGGAGCAGGGAACGGAATTATGGGGACAGGAACAGGAGATGGGAGCAGGGGATGGAATTATG
This sequence comes from Amblyornis subalaris, assembly GCA_018881555.1. Classification (NCBI taxonomy): domain Eukaryota; kingdom Metazoa; phylum Chordata; class Aves; order Passeriformes; family Ptilonorhynchidae; genus Amblyornis; species Amblyornis subalaris. Next base: position 80,772 of record JACAXG010000125.1, on the reverse strand, counting down.
GGAACAGGAGCAGGGGATGGAGGCGGGARGGCAGGAACRGGGATGGGAGCAGGGAATGGGAGCAGGGATGGGAGCAGGAGAATGGAAATGGGAGGACAGGAGCAGGGGATGGAAGCAGGGAATGGAATTGTGGGGACAGGAGCAGGGATGGGAGCAGGGAATGGAATTGTGGGGATAGGAGCAGGGATGGGAGCAGAGCGTTGGAATTGTGGGAACAAGAGCAGGGAATGGGAGTCGGGAGATGAGAGCAGGGGAACAGGAGCAGGGATGGGAGCAGGGGATGGAATTAGAGGCACAGGAGCAGGGATGGGATCGAGGGATGGAAGAAGGGGACAGGAGCAGGGAATGGGAGCAGGGGATGGAGGTGGGAGGGCAGGAACAGGGATGGGAGCAGGGAATGGAATTATGGGGACAGGAGAACATCGATGGGAGATGGGGATGGAATTTGGGGCCGGGAGCAGGGGAATGGGAAAAGGGAATGGAATTATGGGGACAGGAGCAGGAGGATGGGAGTTGGGAGATGAGAGTGGGGGAACAGGGGCAGAGGGATGGGAGCGGGGATGGAATTATGGGAACAGGAGCAGGGATGGGATCAGGGAATGGAAGAAGGGGACAGGAGCAGGGGATGGAACTGGGGGAACCACGAGCAGGGAATGGGAGCAGGGGATGAAGGCGGAAGGGCAGGAACAGGGATGGGAGCAGGGAATGGAATTGGGGGGACAACGAGAAGGGAATGGGAGCAGGGGATGAAGGCGGAAGGGCAGGAACAGGGATGGGAGCAGGGAATGGAATTGTGGGGACAGGAGAACAGGGATGGGAGCAGGGATGGAATTGGGGGGACAGGAGAACAGGGATGGGAGCGAGGGGCCAGGAGCAGGAGGACGGGAGCAGAGGATGGAATTGTGGGAACAGGAGCAGGGGATGGGAGTCGGGAGATGAGAGCGGGGGAACAGGAGCAGGGATGGGAGCAGGGATGGAATTATGGGAACAGGAGCAGGGATGGAAGTGGGGGAACCAGGAGGAGAGGGATGGGAGCASAGGGATAAGTGCAGGGATGGGAGCAGGGATGGAAGCAGGGGGCAGGAGCAGGGAACGGAAAGGAGGGCCAGGAGCGGGAATGGAAGCAGAGGATGGAAGGAGAGGATGGAAGTGGGATCAGGAGCAGGGGCGTGGGAGCAAGGGATGGAACTGGGGAACTGGGGCAGGAAGGCAGGAGCAGGGCATGGGAGCAGGCATGGGAGCAGGGATGGAAGCAGGGATGGAATCAGGGGACAGGAGCAGAGGGATGGGAGCAGGGAATGGAATTGGGGGAACAGGAGCAGGAAGGCAGGAGCAGGGAATGAAAGCAGGGATGGAAGCAGAGGGATGGGAGCAGGGATGGAAGCAGAGAATGGAAGCAAGGATGGAATCAGGGAATGGAATCAGGGAATGGAAT
>JACAXG010000125.1:41467-56292 GCA_018881555.1 Amblyornis subalaris | reverse complement strand
TGGTGACAGTGACAATGCCATAGTGACAGTGACAGTGCCATGGTGACAATGCCGTGGTGACAGTGACAATGCTGAGGTGACAATGCCAATGCCGTGGTGCCAATGGCAGTGGTGCTGTGGTGACAATGCCATGGTGACGATGACAATGCCGTGGTGACGATGACAATGCCATGGTGACGATGACAGTGCCGTGGTGACAACGACGGTGCCATGGTGACAGTGACAATGGCCATGGTGCAGTAGTGACAATGCCAATGCTATGGTGACAATGACAGTGCCATGGTGACACTGCCGTGGTGACAGTGACAATGCTGAGGTGACAATGCCAATGCCGTGGTGACAATGGCAGTGGTGCCGTGGTGACAATGGCAATGCCATGGTGACAGTGCTGTGGTGACAGTGACGGTGCCATGGTGACAATGGCAGTGGTGCCATGGTGACAGTGACAATGGCAATGCCATGGTGACAATGCCATGGTGACAGTGACAGTGCCATGGTGACAATGCCATGGTGACAGTGCCGGTGCCATGGTGACAGTGACGGTGCAGTGGTGCCAAGGCCGTGCCGAGTCCCGGTTTTCCCGCTCCGTGTTTGCTCCCGGTCGAGCAGCCAGGATGTGTTTTCCCGRTGTTTTCCCGATGTTTTCCCGGCGCTTTTCCGTTCCCGAGGGTCCCCAGGCGCTGGTGACAGAGGTGGCTCCCCCGGACAGGCCGCGGTGGCCCCGGCCCCGCCCCGCGCGGCCCCACAGCCATCCCAAACCCTCCCGGCCACAGCCCGGARCCTCGGAAAGCTTGGGAATGTCGAGTCCCGGCGGGAAGTGACCCGAAATTCCCGGTGGTGTCCTGCCCGGGACGGGAGGTGACACCTCAGGGGGTGGCCTTGGGGACAGAGTGTCCTGGAGCGTCCTGGGGGGCCTCTCCCGGCGGATCCAGCTCGAGGGATCCGAGCTGGGAACGCTGGGAGCGGATCCGGGGGTCTCTCCCTGCCCCGGGGTGTCGTTCCCAGCGGAGCCAGGTGTCCCCTCCCTCATCCCGAGTGCATTTGGGGATCCTCTGGAATCGGGGCCGTGCCCATCTCCAGCGGTGCCAGAAATTTGGGAATTCTGGGCTTTTCCCAGGCCCTGCCGGGATCCCGCCCTTGGGGGCTGCTCCTGCTGGGAATGCTCCGGCTCCCGGCGGCATCGGGACGTCCCTTTCCGAGTCCCCATCCCTCCCATCCGCGTCCGTCTGATCTCCCGCTTTKCCCCGGAGCCAGTGCCCCCCCATTTCCAGGATCCTGCTTCTCCATCCTCTCTTCCTGCCTTCCCTGTGATCCCTGAGATCCCATGGCTCCGTGCCCCCCRTTTTCCCGCACATCCCGTCCTCGTCCCGCGTCCCCCCCGCCGGAATCCGGCCCTTCCATCCCGCAGAGTCCCATGTTCCCGTTTTTCTCCCTCTTTGGAAAGTCAGGGCCTTTCATCTCCGGAGTTTTGGATGTCAAAGGCTTGAAATATTTCCCGGGAAGTTGGTGGCGGATGGAAAATTTCAGGGCTGGYGGCCCCATTCCCGCATCGTCCGAGTTCTGCTCTTTTTTTGTGGAATTGCTGTGAATTCAGGGAATAACGGAAGGAGGGTTAGGTAAGAGCGGCTGACCCAGTTTAGGRCGCGTTTTCCAGGCTCTGGAATTGTCCGGAGGAGGGAAGTGTCACCTGAGTGTCCCTCCCGGGCTGCCTGCAGCCACACAGGGCCTGGAGGCCCACAGGGATGGGGGTGGGGAGATGGCCTGGAATTCTGCAGGGAATGGGAACACTGAGGTGGCCTGGAGTCCCACAGGGACACTGAGGGGTCCTGGAATCCCACAGGGATGGAGTCCCACAGGAATGGGGACACTGAGGGGTCCTGGAATTCTGCAGGGATAGGGACACTGAGGTGTCCTGGAATTCTGCAGGGATAGGGACACTGAGGTCCTGAAATCCCACAGGGACACTGAGGGGCCCTGGAGTCCCAAAGAGGACACTGAGGGTTCTTGGAATCCCACAGGGAATGGGGACACTGAGGGGTCCTGGAGTCCCACAGGGATAGGGACAGTGAGGGGTCCTGGAGTCCCAGAGGGACACTGAGGGGTCTTGGAATCCCACTCAGGTGTCCTGGAATTTTGCAGGGATGGGGACATGGAGGTGTCCTGAAATCCCAAAAGGGGACACTGAGGAGTCCTGGAATCCCACAGGGATGGGGACATTGAGGTGTCCTGGAATTCTGCAGGGATGGGGACATTGAAGTGTCCTGGAGTCCCGAAAGGGGACACTGAGGTGTCCTGGAATCCCACAAGGATGGGCACACTGAGGGGTTCTGGAGTCTCCAGGGGATGCTGAGGTGTCCTGGAATCCCACAAGGATGGGCACACTGAGGGGTTCTGGAGTCTCCAGGGGATGCTGAGGGGTCCTGGAATCCTACAGGCACTGGGGACACTGAGGGGTCCTGGAATCCCAAAGGGGACATGGACAGTGAAGTGACCTGGAGTCCCTCAGGATGGGGACACTGAAGTCCTGCAGGGGATGGGGACACTGAGGKGTCCTGGAATCCCACRAGGAACAGGGGACACTGAGGGGTCTTGGAATCTCATAAGGAATGGGGACACTGAGGTGTCCTGGAGCCCTGCAGGAATGGGGACACTGAGGAGCCTTGGAATCCCACAAGGAATGGAGACACTGAGGTGACCTGTAATCCCGAAGGGACACACACTGAAGTGTCCTGGAATCCCAAAGGGAATGAGAACAGTGAGGGGTCCTGGAGTCCCAAAGGGACACTGAGGGGTGTTGGAATCCCACAAGGAATGGGAACGCTGAGGCGTCCTGGAGTTCCACAGAGATCGGGGACAGTGAGGGGTCCTGGACTCCCACAAGGAATGGGGACAGTGAGGGGTCCTGGAATCCCACAAGGAATGGGGACAGTGAGGGGTCCTGGAGTCCCAAAGGGACACTGAGGTGTCCTGGAATCTCACAGGGATGGAGACACTGAAGGGTCCTGGAATCCCAAAGGGTACGCTGAGGTGTCCTGGAATCCCACAAGGAATGAGGACAGTGAGGGGTCCTGGAGTCCCAAGGGGACAGTGAGGGRTCTTGGAATCCCACAGGGATGGGGACAGTGAAGTCCCATGGGGGATGGGGACACTGAGGGGACCTGGTGTTGCACAGGGGACACTGAGGTGTCCTGGAATTCTGCAGGGATGGGGACAGTGAGTTGTCCTGGAGTCCCACAGGGATTGGGACACTGAGGTGACCTGGAGTTCCAAAGGGGACACTGACGTGTCCTGGAATCCCACAGGGATGGGGACACTGAGGGGTCCTGGAGTCCCACAAGGAACAGGGGACGGTGAGGGGTCCTGGAGTCCCAAGGGGACAGTGAGGGGACTTGGAATCCCACAAGGAATGGGAACACTGAGGTGTCTTGGAATCCTAAGGGGGCACTGAGGGGTCCTGGAATCTCACAGGGATGGGGACAGGGAGGTGTCCTGGAGTTCCACAGGGATGGGGACACGGAGGTGTCCTGGAATCCTAAGGGGACACTGAGGGGTCCTGGAATCCCACAGGGATGGGGACACGGAGGTGTCTTGGAATCCTAAGGGGACACTGAGGGGTCCTGGAATCCCACAGGGATGGGGACAGGGAGGTGTCCTGGAGTCCCAAAGGGGACACGGAGGTGTCCTGGAATCCCACAGGGATGGGGACAGGGAGGTGTCCTGAAGTCCCAAAGGGGACACGGAGGTGTCCCGGCCTGTTCCCCCCCAGCCCTTCCAGCGGCTCGGGATCCGCGGGATGTGGCGGAGCAGCTGCCCCCCGGGAATCACCCCGGAATCTCCCTCCCCACATCCCTCCCGAATTCCCAGCAATTCCACCCGCGGGCAGCGACTTCCCTGCCCCATCCCCGTCCCCGGCGCCTTTCCCTCGCCGATCCGTGCGGGAATTCSCCCTGGGAATGCCGGGAAGCGGCTCTAACTCCGGCTCTGTCTCCTCCCAAGCCRCGCGCCCGCGGAAGGAGCTCTGAGCCGCGGCACCGGGAAAGAGCCTCGGGAATTGTGACAGTGGGAGCGCTCGGGGCACTGCCGGGCACGGTGGCGATTCCAGGGAGCGGGAGCGGGGACACCCGGAACGGGGACAGGGACACCTTCCCTGCGGCCCGGAGCGGCTCCCTCGCCTTCAGCCCCGAATCCCGGGATGCCTGGGCTTGGAAAAATCCCTCTGATCCCACGGAGTCCAGCCCTTCCCAGTGCCGCGTCCGCACGGCTTTCTGATCCCGCCGGGAATGGGGCGATCCCACCCTTTCCCTGGACATCCCATTCCCATCCCATCCCATTGGAGGGAAGGAGTTTTCCCAAAATCCCGCCCCAAACCCGGCCCCATCCTTGCCGCTCGTTCCCTGGGAGGGGAATCCCTCCCGTCATGGGGATCCCGGAAAACCCCGGCGATCCTGGAAAAGCCCGCAGAGCGGCGGGACAGGGATCCCAGTCCCGATCCCGATCCCGGGAGCCGCGCGTGTCCCATCCGCGTCCCCAATAAAGCTGYGGCTGAGCGTCAGAGCTGTGTGTGTGTCATTGGGACGCGGCCATTCCCGAGCTTTTGGGAGCCGCATTCCATGCCCGGATCCAGCCCCGGCTCCGCACTCACCGCTCCAGGCCACATTCCCGCCACATTCCCGACCCCGCCAGGCTCCTCCCGTCCATAATCCCTTCCCAGCTCCCCGGTGACTCACCGGGATCATCCCAAACAGATCCCAAAAGCCCCCGCTCCAGCCGCTTTGTGTTTCCCAGCCGATCGGAGCGATCCCATCGCGGGTTTATTCCCGGGAATCTGGGGCGTGGAGGTCCCAGGACTTGTCCGGGTCGTTCCCGGTCGTCCAGCGGGAAGAGCAGAGCTTGGTTTTTGCTCTGGAATTTTGCTCCAAGTCCGGAACCGCAGGAGTTTTGCCCGTCCCGAGRGTTTATCCGGTTGAATCCCAGCGAGGGAATTCCGGCTTTTCCAGGAGTTTTTTTCCTTGGCGTTTTTCAGTCTCCAAGGCAGCTTCCAGAAGAGTGCTGATGTTTTGGGGCTCCGGGCCCAGGGGAGCATTCCAAGGGGTCCTGGCTCCCGGGGACTCCCCAGGAGCATCCCAAGTGTCCCGGTTTGGGGCTCTGGATCCAAATTCAGGGAAGCTTTTCCGAGGGCTCCCAGGGACTCCCAGGAGCATCCCAAGTGTCCCAGTTTGGGGCTCTGGATCCAAGTTCAGGGAAGCTTTCCTGAGGGATTCTGGTGTCTCCCCCGGAGCATCCCAAGTGTCCCGGTTTGGGGTCAGGTGGAATTTTCCCGAGGGCTCCCACTGATTCTCCAGGAGCATCCCAAGCGTCCTGGTTTGGGGCTCTGGATCCAAATTCAGGGAAGCTTTGCCGAGGGCTCCGAGGGCCTCCCAGGAGCATCCCAAGTGTCCCGGTTTGGGGCTCTGGAGCTGGGAAAGGAGAAGCTTTTCCAAGGGGTCCCAGGGACTCCCAGGAGCATCCCAAGGGTCCTGGTTTGAAGCTCTGGATCCAAATTCAGGGAAGCTTTGCCTCGGGAATGAGGTGCCAGGATCGGGAATGAGGTGCCAGAGTCGGGAATGAGGTGCCAAGATCAGGATTAGGTGCCAGGATCGGGAATGAGGTGCCGGGATCGGGAATGAGGTGCCAGAGTCGGGAATGAGGTGCCAAGATCAGGATTAGGTGCCAGGATCGGGAATGAGGTGTCAGGATCGGGAATGAGGTGTCCGCGCTGCCGATGGCCCCAGACCCTGCGCGTCCCCTCCCTCCCTCCCACGTGGCTCCATGGATTCTCCTTCCCATGGGAAGAGGCTTCTCCAGGGGGCACAGGCGTGGTGGGGCAGGAGATCTCCCGGATCCCCTCCCCTCCGGCTTTCCGTGGATTTTCCCATCCTTCTCCGAGGGCCGAGGGCGGGACCTTTCCCACCCGCGGGGCTGTGCGGGAGCGCAGGGATGAGCTCATGGAGGTCGGAAAACCGGGAATTCCGGGGGGCCGCGTTGAGAGGGCACTTCCGGCCCTCGATCCCGGATTGTCCCGGGATTTGGGAAGGGCTGGATGCCTCCAAGGACGCAGGGTCCCAGCCCGTGTTCCCGCTGCGCCGGCTCCACCCTTCCCAACATCCCCGCCCGCCCTCATCCCGAGGGAACGGAACTCATCCCGAGGGAAAGGGACTCATCCCGAGGGAACGGGACTCATCCCGAGGGAACGGAACTCATCCCGATGGAAAGAGACTCATCCTGAGGGAAAGAGACTCATCCTGAGGGAAAGGGACTCATCCCGAGGGAAAGAGACTCATCCTGAGGGAAAGGGACTCATCCCGATGGAAAGGGACTCATCCTGAGGGAATGGGACTCATCCCGAGGGAAGGAGACTCATCCCGAGGGAATGGGACTCATCCCGAGGGAAAGGGACTCATCCCGAGGGAACTTCCCCTTGCCCAGCCCATGGGAAATTTGGGAAGAGCAGTGGGTTCCGCGGGATGAGCTCCGGGAGCCTCCAGAGGGAAGAGCCGGCGGCGGCCGAGTCCGGCTCGGGATGTTCCCACCCGGCAGGGATTTGCCGCCCCTTCCCTGAGGCGGGAAYCGCGGGAAAAGGCCTTTTCCTTGGAGAAACGCCCAGGGAGCCGTTCCAGGTGGGGCTCAGCAGGAGGCGGAGCAGGGAGGGAGCTCCGGGATCTCCCGCGGGAAGAGTTTGGCTTGGGAAGCTCCCGGGCAGCGCGCGAGGAGTCGGGAATTYTCCTGTGGATACAGCCCTGAATTCCCTTCTCCTGCTGGGATCGGGGAAGGATTTAAGGAACTCCTGGCTCTGACATTCCTGACCCTGCCGGAGCCATTCCCGGACACYGGGATCACTCCGGAGCGTCCCTGCTCCGGGCGGGACCAGGACGGAGCTCGCGGATCAATCCCCATCCCAAAACCGCTCCGGGCACATCCCAGCCGGAGCCTGGCACCGGGAATCGCGGAGGGARAGGAACCGCGGGATGCGTCCTGCTCCATCCCCGCTCCGGCGTGGCCGGGGGTGGCCTCGGGATGCTTTTCCCGCGGGATAGCCGCGCGTCCTTCCCGAACCTTCCCCGGTCCCACTTCCCGGCTTTGGGCCGCGGCATTCCCGAGGCTTCCCCGCTCCCGGCGCGGCTCCGGCTGCTCCTCCCCGTCCTGCCCGCGGATGGGGATAAAATCTGGGAATAATCCGGGGGTTCCGTGGCGTTTCCACCCCTGGAAGCTCCCGATCCTCGTCCGGGTGGGACGAGGCCATTCCYGCCTTCCCGAGGGGTGGGAGAGCTCGGCTCGGGGATCCCGGAGAGAGTCCGCAGGGAAGAGCCGCGGTTATTCCCTGCGGGAAGCGCCGGCTCCCCCGGGAACGCCGCCCTGGCCCACGGCGCCGGCACCAGCCCCGGGGGACACGGAAAAACTTGGGAATTCTGTGTCGGCTGCTCCGTGTTGGTTTGGCTGTTGGGGCATCTCCTCATGCCTTTGTTGTTTCCCTGTTCCTTTCCCAAATCCCTGTTCCTTTCCCAAATCCCTGTTCCTTTCCCAAATCCCTCTTTCCTAAATCCCTGTTCCTTTCCCAAATCCCTCTTTCCCAAATCCCTCTTTCCTAAATCCCTTCCCAAATCCCTCTCCTTTCCAAATCCCTCTCCTTTCCAAATCCCTGCCTTCCCAAATCCCTGTTCCTTCCCACATCCGTTCTTTCCCAAATCCCGCCTTTCCCATATCCCTGCCTTTTCCAAATCCCTGCTCTTCCCAAATCCCTGTTCCTTCCCAAATCCCTGCTCTTTCCAATTCCTGTTCCTTTCCCAAATCCCTGCCTTTCCCAAATCCTTGCTCTTCCCAAATCCCTGTCCAGTCCCTTCCCTCTCCTTCCCAAATCCCTGCCTTTCCCAAATCCCTACCTTTCCTAAATCCCTTCCTTTCCCAAATCCCTGTTCCTTCCCAAATCCCTGTTCTTTCCCAAGTCCCTCTCCTTCCTGAATCCCTGTCCCTTCCCACATCCCTGCCTTTCCCAACTCCCTCTCCTTCCCAACTCCTTACCTTTCCTAAATCCCTTCCCAAATCCCCGTTTCTTCCTAAGTCCCTGCTCTTCCCAATTCCTGTTCCTTTCCCAAACCCCTGCCTTTCCCAAATCCCTGTTCCTTCCCAAGTCCGTCTCCTTCCCAAATCTCTGCTCTTCCCAAATCCCTGTCTAGCCCCTTCCTTCTCCTTCCCAAATCCCTGCCTTTCCTAAATCCCTTCCCTTCCCAACTCCCTCTTCTTCCCAACTCTCTACCTTTCCTAAATCCCTTCTCTTCCAAAATCCCCATTCCTTCCCCAATCCCTGCCTTTCCCAAATCTCCGTTCCTTCCCAAATCCCTCTCCTTTCCAAATCCCCGTTCCTTCCCAATTCCTGTTCCTTTCCCAAATCCCTGCGTTTCCCAAATCCTCGCTCTTCCCAAATCCCTGTTCCTTCCTGAATCCCTCTCCTTCCCAACTCCCCGCCTTTCCCAAATCCCCGCCTTTCCCAAATCCCYGTTCCTTCCCAGCTCCCTCTSTCCCCTCTCCCAGCCCTTCCCTCGCTGTCTCCGTGCACCTCCCGAGCTTTGGCTGAATCCATGCAATTCCCGGCGCCCCATTCCCGCCGCCCCCCTCGCCCATCCCTCTCCTCCCTCCCGTTCCCCCCTTCCTTCCATCCCCCCCGTTCCCACCCTTTCCCCCTCTCCCCCCTCGGGGTGTCCGGGGCTATCCCGCGGTTCTCCCGGGCCCCGATCCCCGGGGACGCGTTTTCCGCGCGGGCGCTTCCCGGTCGGAGCTAACACTTCTCTCATTGCCTCTCTTCCTGCTTCCATGTGCATGTCCCGCCGCTCCGGCTCCGCATCCGCGCCCGGCTCCGCAGGGCGCCCGAGCCGTGTAAGTGAGCGCCTTCCCATTCCATGCCTCCATCCCGGCGGGAACGCCGCGCCCGGCCTCCGCCCTTCCCGAGGTTTTGGGGGGAAGCGCGGGATGTGTCCGTGTGTCCGCGTGTCCGTCCCTTCCCGCTCGGAGCGCGGGCCCGTCCCGACCCTCTCCCTGTGCCCCGTGGTGGTGTGTCCCGGGCTTCCCGCTGAGGAAATTCCCGGGGGATCCGGCGCAGCGAGGGAGGCTGGGAATAGCGGGGGGAGATCCCAGGAGAGGTGGGGGAGACACTGGGAAGAAGGAAATGGTCACGGGAAAGGTGGGAGAGATCCCAGGGAAGGTGGGAGAGACACCTGGAAAGGTGGGGGAGACACTGGGAAGGGGAAAATGATAACAGGAAAGGTGGGAGAGATCCCAGGAAAGGTGGAGGAGATCCCAGGAGAGGTGGGGGAGACACTGGGAAGGGGAAAATAATCACGGGAAAGGTGGGAGAGATCCCAGGAAAGGTGGGAGAGACACCTGGAAAGGTGGGGGAGACACTGGGAAGGGGGAAATGATAACAGGAAAGGTGGGAGAGATCCCAGGAGAGGTGGGAGAGACCCAAGGAAGGGGAAAATGATCACAGGAAAGGTGGAAAAGATCCCAGGAAAGGTGGGGGAGAGATCCCAGGAGAGGTGGGGGAGACACTGGGAAGAAGGAAATGGCCACGGGAAAGGTGGGAGAGATCCCAGGGAAGGTGGGAGAGACACCTGGAAAGGTGGGAGAGACCCAAGGAAGGGGAAAATGGTCACAGGAAAGGTGGGAAAGATCCCAGGAAAGGTGGGAGAGACACCTGGAAAAGTAGGGGAGATCCCAGGAAAGGGGGAAAAGATCCCAGAACAGGTGGGAGAGACACTGGGAAGGGGGAAACGGTCACAGGAAGGGTGGGAGAGATCCCTGCAAAAGCGGGAGAGATCCTAGGAAAGGTGGGAGAGATTCCAGGAAGGGTGGAAAAGATCCCAAGGAAAGGTAGGAGAGATCCCAGGAAAGGTGGGAGAGACCCAAGGAAGGGGAAAATGGTCACAGGACAGGTGGAAAATACCCCAGGAAAGGTGGGAGAGACACCAGGAAAAGTGGGGGAGATCCCAGGACAGGTGGGAAGGACACCAGAAAAAGTGGGAGAGATCCCAGGAAAGGTGGAAGAGACCCAAGGAAGGGGGAAATGGTCACAGGAGAGGTGAAAAAGATCCCAGGAAAGGTGGAAGAGACCCAAGGAAGGATGGGAGAGATCCCAGCAAAAGTGGGGGAGATCCAAGGAAAGGTGGGAAAGGATCAGAGGAAAGGGGGGAGAGACCCCTGGAAGGGTGGGAGAGATCCCAGGAAGGATGGGAGAGCCCCAGCAAATGGGAAAAGATCACAGGAGAGGTGGAAAAGTTCCCAGGAAAGGTGGGAGAGACATGGGAAGAGGGAAATGATCCCAGGAAAGATGGGAGAGACACCTGGAAGGCAGAAAGGATCCCAGAAAAGGTGGGAGAGATCCCAGGAAGTGGGAAAAGAACCCCAGGAGGTGGGAAAGGATCCCAGGAAGGGTGGGAGAGACCCCAGGGAAGGGTAGGAAAGGTCCCCAAAAAAAAGTGGGAGAAACCCCAGGAGAGATGGAAGACACCCCGAGAAAAGTGGGAAAGACCCTGGGAAAGGTGGAGAAGGACCCAAAAAAAGAGCGGGAGAGACCCCAGGAAGGGTGGGAAAGATCCCAGGAAAGGCGGAAAAGCTCCCAGGAAGGAAGGGCTGAGCATCCCCATTCCGATCCCAGGAATTCCTGGATGCAGCCACGGGTGCTCTGGGATCYCTCCCTGATTCCGCAGGGCAGGAGGTCCCGGGCTCCCCCTCTGGAGCCAAAATTCCATGAGGCAGAGGTGGGAATTCCCGAGCTCCCGCAGGGAGGTCACCCGGGGCCGCAGCAGGAAAATCGGGATCCAGGGATTCCCGCGGCTTCTCCCAGCCACCGGCCACGATCCCGGAGCCGCTGGAATCCCTTCCCGAGGCTGGGCCAGGCGGCGGGATCCCGGGAAAAGCCGTTCCCGAGCCCATTCCCTTGGAGCGGATGGGGGTGGGGGCGGGGGGGGAGATCCGTGGGCTCGGGAGGGCCGGAGAATTCCCCCTGGGAATTTCCCAGCGTGCATGGCTGCCTCTGGATGTGCTCCTGGATGTGCTTCCTGCCTGTGCTTCCCACGTCCTCGTGTCCCGCTCCGTGTGCCGAGCTCCGGCTCCATCCCCATCCCGATYTGTTTTTTCCTTGTCCCTTTCCTGCCGAGCGCTGGAATTCCCGAGGCCGCGGCCCCGTCCCGGGGATCCCCGGGAATGCCGGGGGGCGCCGCCTTCCCGCCTTCCCGACGGCCGCCGGAGGCCGTTCCCGGGGATTCGCGCCGCTCGGGAGGCTCCGGGCTCGTTCCGGAGGCTCTTCCCGGCCGCGGGGGGGCTCGTCCCGTCGGATCCGGCCGCGGATCCGCTCCCTCGATCCCGGCGCCGCTGTCACGGAGCGTTGGGATATTTTGGGATCACTGGAGGGGGAGGGATCTGTGCCCCATGTGGGCGCTGGGGGCACTTGGATCATCCCATGGATCGTCCCATGGATCATCCCATGGATCATCCCAGGGCTCATCCTGGGGTTCATCCCAAGGTTCATCCCGGGGCTCATCCCGGGCACAGGACAGCTGGAATTCCGTGTCCTGCTCCCACACCCGATCCCGGATCCTTTGGGTCCCACCCACTGGAGTGACAGGGATCAGGAAAAACTGGGATATTGTTCGATCCTTGTCCAGAATCCCTTCCCAGTTCCCAGAATCCCTTCCCAGCTCCCAGTATCCCTGTCCCATTCCCAGTATCCATCCCTAGTTCCCAGTATCCCTGCCCAGCTCCCAAGGTGAGCCTGCCTTAGGGTTAGGATCGGGATCAGGATTAGGGTCAGGAATGGGGTCGGGATCAGGTTTAGGGTTAGGATCAGGCTCAGGATCAAGGTTGGGGTAGGACTGGGATCAGGATCAGGATTGGGGTTGGGATTGGGGTCAGGATCAGAGTTGGGATCAGGGTCCGGGTCAGGGTCAGGTTTAGGATTAGGGTCAGGATCAGGATCAGGATCAGGATCAGGATTAGGATCGGATCAGGGTCAGGTTTAAGCTTGGAGTCAGGCTAGGGCCAGGATCAGGGTCAGGATCAGACTGGGATCAGGGTCCAGGTTAGGATCGGGATTAGGGCCAGGATCAGGGTCAGGATCAGATCGGGATCAGGGTCCAGGTTAGGATCAGGATTAGGGTCAGGATCAGGGTCAGGATCAGATTGGGATCAGGGTCCAGGTTAGGATCGGGATTAGGGTCAGGATCAGGGTCAGGGTCACACTTGGGGTCAGAGTTGGAAGACGATCCATAGGAAGGAAGGAAGATCCATAGGAAGGAAGGAAGATCCATAGGAAGGAAGGAAGATCCATAGGAAGGTTGGAGAAAAATCCATGTGAAGTCAGAGGAAGATCCGTAGGAAGGTTGAAAAAAGATCCGTAGGAATCTTGGAATTAGGTCCACAGGAAGGTTGGAGGAAGATCCACAGGAAGGTCGGGAAAAGGTGGGCGTGGCCACAGCCCCGAGCTCCGTGTCGGATCCTTTGGGAATTCCCATCCCGAAGCTCCCCCTGGACGCGGCGGCAGCCCCGAGCCTTCGGGAGCAGCGCTGGGAATCACGGGGGACAATTCCAAGGATTTGAGGGCTGCCGTGGAACGCTGGAGCAGCGGCACGGGAGCCTTGCCGAGGAACAGGGARTCGTTGCCCTTGGGAATCATTTCCCGTGGGAATCGTTGCCCTTGGGAATCATTTCCCTGCCCTCCCCTTTGGAAAAGCTCAGACTGGAACGTGGAATTCCAAGGAAAATCCTTCATCCCTTAACGGATCCTGGGAGAAATCTGCTCCCGAGCACCGCCAGGAGCAGCATTCCCAGAATTATCCATAAATCCTTCCCACAGAATCCCTCTCCAGCAGCCGGAGTTTCTCTGCTTCCCGGGAAATCCGAGCTCCTTCCCGGCGATCCCAGTCGGCCCCATTCCTGCTGCTTTTCCAAAGGCTCCTTTTCCTGGCTGCTGCAATGGAGCGATCCCAGGAATGATCCCAGGAATGATCCCAGGAATGAGCCCAGGAATGATCCCAGGAATGAGCCCGGGAATGAGCCCGGGAATGACGCCAGGAATGATCCCAGGAATGATCCCAGGAATGATCCGGCGGCTGCCGCATCCCAGCTCTTGGAGCAACCCGGAGCGCCAGGAATGCCACCCCTTGGAAAAGACGCCGGGAATGGGAAGTTGAGCTCCCCGCTTCCATGGATTCTGGATCTCCTCCGGGAAAAGCGGATGATTCCGGACGGTTCCCAAAGCCTGGAAAAGCTGAGCTCYGGGAGAGCAGCGTCCCAAAACGGGGGATGGTTCCTAAGGAATCAGCTCGGATCCGGAGAAGAGGTTGGAATTCCTGGCTGGAGAGGAATTCAGGGCACAGATGGGATCCAGGAAAACRGACGGAGCGGTGCCCACCCGGAATTCCCAACGGGAATGCAGCCACCTCAGCGCATCCATAGGCCTGGGAACAGCACCTGGAGTGTCCCTTTGGCCTTTCCATGGCTGCTCCTTCCCAACGGCCCCTCCCGGGATCCAGCAGATCCGGAACTTTCTCTCCATCGCTTCCCGAAGATCCAAGATCCAGCKGGGATCTGGACACAGCCCTGGCACTTCCCATTCCCTGCCTCATTCCTCAAGCGCATCCAGCTTTTCCCTGCCGGAGCTTCCCGAAGGCGATTCAGCCTCACAGCCCCCTCTGGAAGCAGGGAAACGGGAATTACTGGGAATGTGGCTCGTCCTACGGATCTTCATCCCCTCGGAGCCGTGGATTTCAGGGATCGTCGGAGCTCACAACATTCCCAAAACCAGGATCCGGCCCAGGAGCTGCAGCCCTCGGCCTCCTGCTGCCAACAGCATTCCAGAGTGTCCCTGTTTTCCGGGAGGGACCCGAGACGGGGGCACAGGGGGGCAGTGGCAGGGAAACTGAGGCACCAGGATGAGGGAATTCTGTGGGATGGTTCCGAGGATGAGTGGAGTGGCAGTGATGGAGCGGGATGGGATGGGATGGGATGGGATGGGATGGGATGGACCTTAAATCCCATCCCATTCCAAGGACAGGGACACCTTCCACTATCCCAGGCTGCTCCAAGCCCTGTCCAATGTCCTTGGACACGGCCAGGGATCCAGGGGCAGCCACAGCTTCTCTGGGAATTCCAGCCCAGCCCCTCCCCACCCTCCCAGCCAGGAATTCCTTCCCCATATCCCATCTATCCCTGCCCTCTGGCASTGGGAAGCCATTCCCTGTGTCCTGTCCCTCCAYSCCTTATCCCAATCCCTCTCCAGCTCTCCTGGAGCCCCTTCAGGCCCTGGAATGTGCTGGAAGCTCTCCCTGTTCTCCAGGCTGGACATTCCCAGCTCTCCCAGCCTCTCCAGGGCAGAGGACTGTGATTTCATGGGATCCATCCTCGGGGATCCGGCCCTGTCCGGTGTCAGATCCATTTCCCTTCCCGCGTTCCCGGGGGTCCCACGCGCCCCAATCCCAGGGGGACTCTGGCCTGGCCACCCCACACTGCCCACTGCGAGCCACCTCACCGCGGGCGTCCTCAGGGCCCTCCGGGAAGAGAACGGAAAGTTCCCTCTTTTCCCGGGAAGCCGGACAAGAGGGAATTCACCCCGAGTGCCGGGAAGCGCCGCTCTGCTCCCGCTCCGGGTGGGATCGGGATGGGCGCGGGGGGGGGGACGGGGCGGGACGAGGCCTCCATCCCCAAACCTGGGCTCCTCCGGGCGGCAGGCGGGGCCGGATCCGCCGGGAACCCCAAACCCCCATCCCGGCGGGCAGGGCTGGAATCCTGGCCGCTGGAAT
>JACAXG010000124.1:356900-572773 GCA_018881555.1 Amblyornis subalaris | reverse complement strand
GTGCGGTGCGSGTGCGGTGCGCGTGCGGTGCGGTGTGGGTGCGGTGCGGATGCTGTGCGGTGCTGTGCAGTGCGGGTGCGGTGCGGGTGCGGTGCGGGTGCGGTGCGGTGCGGTGCGGTGCGGTGCGGCGCGGCGGGCGGGCAGCAGGGGGCAGCGCGGCCCAGCGAACGCACCCGGCCGCGGATCGGCCTGCCAGCCTCGCAGCCAGCCCTGCGCTGCGGGTAACACTTGGTTGTTGGGGCGTCAGGCACTTGGCCAGCCTCGGAGAGCTCCTGTTCCTGCTTTATATCCTGTGGAATTTGTCTCCTCCGTGAGTTCTGCATACGCCAGTAGAAACCAGCAGTATTAATGAAAATATCAAGTATTTTATTTTCATATTTCGAATTGCACGGKTTGACGCTGGGCTGGGCTTGTAACTTCTGGTCTAAATAAACAGAGAGTCTAGTGACAAGCTGTAGTAGCTTGATGTGACCGGTGCGACAGGCATCAGTGCTAGCTGGAGATGATCGTTTGTGCCACTTGATTCATGTCGTGTTACCAGGGCAGGAATTAAAAGCTGATAGTGTCAGCCACCATGCTGGGGACACAGCCCTTTAGCAGACCCCCGGAGAGGAAGATGACCTTCCACCTCAGGGCTATGCAAGCCCTGCTGGGCAAACAGTAGTGAAAAGATTTGTTGGGCACTTGCAGGCTTTCTGGTGAACAGGAGATGGGTGAGAAGTGAGGATGCGTCGCTATGATTTCTGGAAACTTCCCSAAAATTAAGAACCGGAGGGGAAGATAAGGGACAGGAGGATATGTCATGGCACTGCATTCTTCCACCTCTGTCTTCCCAGAGCTAACTTTTGGCTTCAGGGGAAACTGGGGCTCTGCTGGACTGATAACCAACAGCAAAGGAAAATGTCAGGCGTCACTGTCTCTTATATTCCCCAGCCTTGCCAGGGTRTAGGTGAACTGGCACCATCTCTAACATGGGCCAGCAAGTGCCCAGCTCTTTCTCCTCTACTTGGAGGTATAGTTCAAGCCAGAGCCCAGCCCTGAACCGTGGCATTTCGTCTTTGGGTGGAGTACATGTTGTCCCCTCAAGGCTAATGGCGCAGTGACAGCACAGCGCCAGCTGACGGACCCCAGCCAGACAGCGAGTAATTGAGCAATGCTGCCAGGCTGGAAAGCATTAATGGCATCAAAAGGGCCTTTGTSCTATAGATGGTCCCAGGCCAATGGCTCTATCAGGCAATCATTCAGGCCCTGTGCCAATTATAGATTAAGCTGGAAAGCTGGATTTTCCCCAGTTACTGCGTGACAGGGCTCGGCTACATGAAAAGGCAAAGCATGAGGGCTGAGGAGCTGCTTGATTGCAAATGCAGAGGATGGGGCTGTGTTTTACAGATTCTGGTATGAGAGAAGGCARAGGAGGAGAGTCAGTATCCACTGATGGTTTCTTGGGTCCAGCAGGGAACAGTGAACAGCAGCCCCGTGTGTTGCAAAAAAAGAATCAGCCTGCTGTTTGTTAATGTGTCTGGGAATTTAGGTGCAGCCTTGTTTCAAATCAACAAGCAGTCAGAAATGAATAAAGTACAAAAAGGGGACAAAAAGGCTCAGCCATTTTTTGTAAAATCTGACACAGTTGGTTCCTARCAAAGTAACAATGAAATCCAAAGTGACAAGTGGTGGTAAAGCAGAACATTATATACTCAGGGCTCCAGCTAATAACATGTAGCATTGTTGCACATTGGAGAGATAATATTTAYATTGGCTAGATTCAGTGTTAAAAAGAGGAAAATTGCTGTTCAAAGGAGGATAACTTAGAATTATGAGGTTGGAAGGACTGTACACCTTCATGTTTTCTCTGTAATTGCAAGATCTTAATACTAATTGGGTGTACAGAGAAGTGTACCTTTTTTCTGATTTTTTTTCTCTTCTCTCTCTTAGTCCTAAAACTGAGTTCCTGTCCCTAACAAGGTTGTTTTCACTGGGGAGAAGACATACTTGTTGGTTTAAAAATAAAACTATTTAAAAGAACGAGGAGGCTAAAGAAGGAGGCAAAAGAATCTGAGCTAGTCTAAACATTGAGATCTAGTATTACACAGATCCTGGTTTTCAGTAGAAGGGAATAAAAATCCCCTACTGCTACCATGTCTTGACTTGCAAACAGGACACAGCCTTGGCAGTCTTCAGAAAGCACAGAGGACTGGAAAGAGCAAAGGAATAGTCTGGATCGGTATGATCTGATTTAAAGGCTGGCTTGAGCCCTTTCAGGTGCACCAATGCATTCAGTGGGGTACTAGTCCTCAGGCCAAGGTCTMGAGAGCAGCAAGAATTGGCCCCTCAGCTCACCACTCATGCACAGAATGAGAAATTTGGCGAGCCACCCACTGGGAAAGATGAGGATGGTCCTGAAATAGGATCTCTGTCCAGTAGTAGTAATGGGAGTGAGAATATCGCAGAACCACTGTTCCACACCATTCCTCTAGGTATTTGTTATTCATCACTTTGAACTCTGGGTTTATTACATGTCTGTAGAAAGGTAAAGGAAAAGATAAAGAAAATGGCTTTTGTTGGTTTTTCGTTAAAGGAAAATTGTTTCAGGCTTCTCTTTTTCTAAAGAAACAGCAGCATATTTTTTTTCTGTACCAAATCTTACTTCTGTCTTTGCTTGTGAAATGATAAGTTATTGTAGGGAGTCCATGAAGATGCTTCAAAGAAACATGAAGAAAAGTGGAAATATATTTAACCTTTTGAAAAGCAGAAATTGCTTTGAAAATGAGRTTAAAGCTGTCCACTGCATTTTACTGCAGATAAATGTAAAGTAYACTCCGGGAGATAAAAGAAATAAGCAGGACACAGGGACAGATTAAGAAAACACTCTCTAGAAAGCCTATAATACAGATATAAATAGGCAGTAACAGCAGCTAACAGAGAGAACAAGGGCTTACAGTAAGACACAGAAAAAGGTAAATATTCAGATATGTGCTTGTATTTGGGGCCTGCAGGCCRAGAGAGACAGTAACGCCTCTCAAATGTGGTGTTTAGAGGATGGTACAGCATTGAAGATGCAGCATTTTTTAAAGATGTAACTTTTAGGAAGACCATAGAAAGAAGATAACTGTAGCAATGAAAAGGTTAAAACCTGGGAACCACCACGGAATTATTCAGGATCAGACCCACATGATATTAAACTTCAATTTAAAGCTGGTTCTAGCAGGGAATGTACAACCTGCAGGAGCAGGGTGCTAGATGAGGACCAAAAAAGGAACCTGATATGAGGTGTTGGAGACAGTCTGAGCTCAATATGGGGAGCTGCTTCTCCGGATAACGAGCCTACATGCAGTTCCACGTGAACCATCTCAGCTGAACAGTTTCTTACTAGCAAAGTTTGCTCCTTTAAAGAGAGCTTCACTTTCTCAGTGTTACRTTTCTTTTTTTTTTCCTATGGAAAATCAAAAGTCGTGCAGAAAGCTAAATAATAGCACTCACTCAAAAAAAAAAAAGAGAGAAGAAAAGAAAAGAACCTCACAGCTCTTGACAGAGCTTCTAGGTAGTAATTTACAACCTGCAACCTCTTTTCTGCAAGGATTGGCCCATGGAAAGGAAAATGCACTCYAGATCTTTAAATTTGATGCTGTCAGACCTGTCACCTTCATCCAATGATTGAAAGACTGCAGTGTCACAGCGTCACTTCAGACAGCTGGTGTCTAATTGAGAAGGATTCCTCAATTAACTGTGACCCTCCATGACTCCTCTCAGGCAGCGAGAAAAAGGGCTTTGACAAGCTGCCTGTAGCTCACAGGTTTCACAGCAGAAAGATGAAGATGATTTMACATGTGTTGTTTGGGGAAAAAAGACAGGTGAGAGAGGGTCTGGTAACAGTGTCCCCTATAAACAGAAGTAAACTGTTCATTAAACATAAGAAAAATACTATGATTGGCAGATCTCTCTAGACAGCTTGTTCAGACCCAAATGAGAGCTAAAGAAACATCACTGGAGGAGGCTTTCTGAGTCCTAGGTAGCCGAAACCCTAGTGCATTACAGGCACTTCTTTAACTGGGGTAATGAAAGACTTTAATACAGCATATCCCCTCTGCTCTCCGCAGTACTGTGTCACTAGAGATTTTTTCCTTCCCTGACACAGGGATTGTGCCTTCCTGGGTTATATTCCACATGGCACTGATGCACTTTAATTAAGGGAGTTGACATCACTGAATCGTACACAGGCAGGACCTCATATAACCAGCATCTGGGTGTGCAAAAAGGGAAGCCTGCATCAACATTTTAAACGTTTTTCCCTAGTAATATATCATTATATTGCCTGATTGTTTTTCTAGCTCTTCACCTTTGGTTGGAGAGAAGACATCCGCCCCGGGGAGCCACTTCACACCAGGAAGTTCTGCTTCGACGCCATCTCGCACAGTAGCCCTGTCACACTGTATGACTGTCACGGCATGAAGGGAAACCAGCACTGGAGCTACAGGAAGGTCAGAGTCACTGTGGGGCATCTCAGAGGTTCACACTGTCTTGAGCCTGTATTCGGTTTAGCACAGGCGTGTATTTTCCCATCAGAGAAGTTTTGTTTTAAAATCCACCACATCCTATTCCAATTTAATTTTCTGGTAATCTCTCCAGAATATGTTCCTTTTGAGCACTCAGATATTTAGGTCAAATTTAGATGAAAATGGATCTGATCCAGCTCAAAGGGTGTCTGTGTTGGATCTGTTCCCTGAAAGGTGTTTCACCATTCCGGCGCTTCAAGATGCTTGTGTCATTTTAACAGAGGCACTGTTGGAAATATTTTCATCCAGTGCGACAGCAGCAAGACATGCTGCTCATGAGTTAAATGTTATCACTTTACTATGTTTTGAAGATTACAAGTGGCAGAAAAATCTCCCTCAAAAAAACCCCCAAACAACAAACAAACAAACAAACAAAACAAAAAAACTGTAATACCCAACCCAACATTAAAAGCACTGCTGTAAGCCCAAAGAAGACAGGAGTTTATAAACATAAGCAGCTTAGACACTACTTTGATCGCTAAATTTCAGCCCATTTTTATAAATCTCTGGAAACAGGAGGTCAAGCTAGAAACTATCAGAGCTTCAGTTATGGTAAGAAGTCCTGGTAATGCTACTGAGTTGTTATTGTTGTTGTTGTTAGGGTTTTTAATGGTTAATCAGCAAGTTGCCTTGATTAAAGGTTTCACTAATAAACTCTGTATTCCATTCAGGATGAGGAGTCCTCTGAAGCACTGAGGATTCCTCTCACACATGCTTCAGTTTTCTTTGACCATTGTGCCTTGCCCTTCACTTTGCTTCAGCTGAGGCCAAAGTGCCAGGAATTGGTCTTTGCCAGATAAACCTTAATACTGCTTTCTAATTTGAAAATATATATAGTAGAAAACCAATTCAGAACCATTAAAAATAGGTTTGCCCTGACCTGTTTCCTGAGTGCCTACCTATTTCTTGTGCCTTTTTACCTTATTTACGTTGCRAATGGAGGTCCACTATAAGATTTTCCAGAAATGTAATCCCTTTGAAACTGAGGTATTACCTGTAAGAAAGGTAGAATGTATGGGCCAGGTATTTAGAGGATATAAAGTGTGGTGGCTGTACTGCTGCCTATCTGACTTTATAATGCCATAATAATACCTTCTTACTTCAAAACCCTTCCGATTTATCTTTTTGCCTACCCAAGCTGCAAATCAAAAAGCTTTCATACCTTTAGCACTTCACTGTTGCTTAATATAGCCAGTTAATAAGACAGAATGCARGTGTGGAGCTACCCTCTGGAAGGCTCATCACCTCTGATGAGGACAGAATATAGCAGATAACAGAAAAAAAATGTGTAAGTTCTATTAAATTCTCTGCACAGCTTCATTTTTAATTTCCAGGAGGCTGACAGGGCTCRTATAAAAATTCTCAGTGCAARACAGGCATTTCCATCTCAGCAGGAAACACCACAAAGTTTTGTTATGATGGAAGTACTGACGCATTCTTAACTGTAATTCCAATCTGACAGCAAGCTGGTCAATTTGCATAAACCTTCGAGTTAAGAAACCACATTGGAATAATAGAATTACGTATACATGGTTTTCTTTAGGCTTAGTTTTAGTTTGGCTACACAGTAAGTAGTTCTTCTAATGTTTCCCATAGTATATTTCCTCAGATACAGGGCAGATTTATATTTGAGATTTTTGGTTGTATAGCTATACCTCCAAAAACTTTATATATGATATAATCCTTTTCTAGCTTTGAAAGCATCTTGGCAATAGAGTTTTTAGTGTTTTCCCCCCTACAAAAAAAATATTTTTTTTAAGGGTGTTATATTTGTCGAACTACTAGAGCCCTTTACCTAGGGGATGGTATGCTGCTAAATCTGCACGCTAAATAAATACGAATAGTCTGGTTAACAAGAAGTGTTTCCTTTTAAGAAACAGAGAGCAGATCAGCCACTCTCTTCTGTTCTCTGCACCACTTATAGACACTGTAGCTTCCTAATGGTCACGTACCTATCCTGCCAAAAATTCTTCTCATGCATTAGGAAAAATGACCTCGCTTATCAATGTCTTATAAGATTCTTAATATGAAGCATTTCTTTACATGCTGCCATATTATTTCTATAAAACTAGAAGATAAGAGGTTTTTATTCATTTAAAGATGAGTCTCCTCTCATGATCATTTGCATCCTTGAGCCACTGGTAAGAAGTTAGGGCTGTGAAGTGATTACAAAGTGCTGCAAATGCAATTTGAAGCCAGGCACTATTTTCACATTCTATATTCTTATAGCATAGAAACCCAAACAACCTGGTTTTGGATCCTGGCGAATAAAAACAACTTAAATATTTTAGTGCCAAGTAGAACACATTAATATTTTACTTTGGGTAAGGAGTGCTCTTCTGGAAAAAATTTACAGCTTATCCCCATTACATGCACTTTGCTTCTCATTGCAGTGCAGTCTCAGAGCGTGCAAACCACATTCTTTTCAGATGAAAGCAGCCAAAACTACCACTAATAAACATGTGTCAAAAAACTGTTCTTATTCCCATACTGCTTAAACTACATCTGAGCAGCTATTTGAAAGTCTAGGAAGTCTGCAATATTAAGTAATCAATTTTCTTAGGACCAATCCAAAATACTGGTCTACAGCCAAGTATACCTTTGAGAAAACCTTGTAAGACCCAATGGAGAAGAATAAATCCAAGTAATACTGCAAACTTTGCTCTGGGTTGTAAATAGAAGAATGTGAGTGTAATGCCAGGACAAAAAATATTGGCACCATATTGGAGCAATGTAAGAAATTAGATAGATAAATGTAAATAACCTGTAATTATTTGGTATTTGGAAG
Organism: Amblyornis subalaris; assembly: GCA_018881555.1. Taxonomy (NCBI): domain Eukaryota; kingdom Metazoa; phylum Chordata; class Aves; order Passeriformes; family Ptilonorhynchidae; genus Amblyornis; species Amblyornis subalaris. Next base: position 565,435 of record JACAXG010000124.1, on the reverse strand, counting down.
AAYGCCTTTAGCTTCCCAAGCTAAAGCCATATCTGTGACTCTCTTTGATATTCCTAAGCATGCCAGAGCCAATGATGAGCAGTGCCTACAAATTTCTGTTCCTCCCAGTGAAGCAATACGCCTCTGGCTTTCAATGTAGCATCATTCTGGGCTGAAAGGTAATACATTGGTTCTGTTAAAGTATGATTCAATTTATGTGCTACAGGCCCACTAGTGCTATTTGTAGAGCACAAGTATCCAAGAGAGGTCTGATTTAGTAGGTCTTTAAAAAGAAACAATTGTGCAAAATCAATTTCTTTATACGGTAATTCTACCCTGAGCCTAGTGATTATGATAGATGCTAGACTGACAGCCTCAAAAACTGTGCCCAGAAGACAGGGGTTTGCTCATAGTCTCCTGACAGCTTCAGGGACAAACTCTAAGAGTAGTTCACTCATCACACAAGAGGTGCAGGGATTATTTCCTCAGACAGCCAAAGACTCGTCATTGTGATAGTGGCTTTTATCATATGGACGTCAGTCCTGCTGAAACTGCACTGGAGCTACCAACTAATTTCGGATAAACTACTGCAGCCACCAGCTTCCAGTTGCTCTTGACATTGGCCATAATTGTAGTGGTGACCTAGAAGAAATGAAAGGCTTTGTGTCTCATTACCAACCCCCTRAACTATTGAGACCAATTATCTTATGGAGGAGTTTCTCCTTCTGCAAATAATCTTCAGGCTTGCCTTCATGCAGAAGAAAAAAAATTGCTCTGCTGTTTTCAGATGTTAGAAATGTCTCCCCAAGAGCACTTGTGGTTTCTCAATATTGGTGTAAAGAGGAATTTTTGTATTTCTTTTGTAAAGTTCTTTTCTGGGATGCACACAACTGTCACCTCTTGAAGTCCTGAGCCTGTTTCCATTGAAATCCATAAGACCACCAGGCTTTGACCTTAGATCAGCATAAGCTTGAGATGATAAATTAATAGGCCTGTATATATAGCTAAGGCAGCCAGAAGTTTTTCCAGAGTGGTAACTCTGTCCCTATTCTTAAAAGACACTCTTCTTTCCTAATAACCAGACTCTCTAAATAAAAGCACCAATAATGCTTTGCTCTAAAATTGCATGCCTGTGATATTTCTCTAAGAGAGACTGCCAGCTTTCTGGAAAGGCTGGAGTGTTTTTCATCCAAGCTTTTTGTGCTGAAGCTGTTTCCTTTCTTCTTGTACCATCTTGTACCATCTTATTAAAGCTTCTACTATTCCAGCWTTGGCTTCCTAATAACTTGGCTGACCCTCATGCCCAGCTGTATTGCAAGGAAAACCAGATGCCCCCTTCCTTCAAGGCCCCACATCAGGCAGAGTAGACATGGCACAATCACTGTGTCCTGATTTCAGGCAGTGCCACTCCATCAAGCTCTTATTAGAAGGACAGGAGGAGCTGGCAAGGTGCAGATGGGTGCCTGCATCACCTCATAGAGTGCTTAGGAGTTTTTGCAGGCCTAGCTGCACAGTTACCCCCTTCTTGCAAGCTGAAGTATCCTCCCTGCTCTCCTTGTAGAGCATGAGGGAAAGGCCTGTACTCATTTGGTTTAGTCCTGTCAGCTTTGATGGCACCCCTCTGAATTTCAGTCTGGTGCCGGGGCGGGGGTGTGTGTGTGTTCACCCGCTGGTTTTGGGGAAAGGCAGATGCTGGAAGTAAAACACAGTGTGAAAGGCAAATGTAACACCATCACCCTCAGCCAGAGCACAAGTTACTTTTGACTTTGTTCTTTCTTGCATATAATAATTTTAAAAAGAGGCATTGTACTTTACCAGTTTTTTACAAACTCCAAATCAATGAATTTAATCTTTCCTAAATTTAAAAAAAACCTTTATTTTTCAAAGTGGTTTTAAATAGCTTCTGTCTCATACTTTTTTTTTTTTTTAATGTGGGGTATTTTTATTTAAAGAGAAGTTTCTATGATTGTTACTCAGCACCCAGAGCACTTGTGGGAGTTTTTAATCAATTGCAATTTGACAAGTAGATTTTTTTACCCTCTCACAAACTGGGCAAGCAGGCACATCCTGGATTAGTATTAAAACACTAGCAAGGCATCATTGGCATGGCAGGGGAAAAGCCTGAATGTGGTTTACCAAGAGTAATCTGAAATTTATTTCAACAGATGCAGTATAGTCCCTGGAAACTTTCAAACCATGTAATCACTGACACATCTGTCTTTCTCAAAACACTTGCCTACATGAACTAAGTATGTTGAAACTATCCAACTCACATATACCAGCTGGTCAACTGAGTAGTTTCTGCTTTAATAAAGATTCACAGCCAGGTTACTTAATATTCACTCCAGTTCCATGAAGTAAAATTAATAAAACTAATCATCGTAAATATGCTTTTTAAATCAACTTAATCCATGCTTACCCTCCCAAAATCTCCATACGGAGCTAAATCAGTGTTAGGATTTCCATCTTATTAGGAGAGAGAGTGTATTTCAGTGGCTGGTCTTAGCGAGGCCSCAGGCAAAGTCTGCATTGAATGGGATGAGAACATCAATCCTGTGTCCATCTGTCCACCACTTCACTTAATAATTCATTTTTAGCATCTTCACCAAGTTGAAGATTTTACAGCTCCAGCTGCCAAGAAACACAAAACTGTCAAGGACAAAACTTCTCTAAAAAAAGAAAAAAACCAAACCAAATCCACTTTTCAGCTTCAGATGTTTAAGTGGGCTCCAAGCAAATACATTATATGCAAAGATATTAAAAGACATTCTGTTTTCTCATTGTATTATGCAGTGGTTAGTAAAAGACCAGACGATGTCTCCTCCTTCTTTCTTGAATCCCCAGTGTCATAAAGGATAATAGCCCAAGGGAAAAAAATACTTCATTCTCTACTGCTTCCTAATAATGGCTGTAGTTATTACACAGGGTTAGTGCACAGAGACCACAAAATCATCTCAAACTGGGCTGTGTTAATCCATGTTCTGTAAAATGAGAACACTTCCAATGATTTGGCATTTGCTACTTAACTCTTTTTTCTTTTTCATTCCTGTAGGACAAAACTTTGTTCCATCCGGTAAGCAGCAGCTGCATAGATTGCAACCCAGCTGAGAAGAAGATTTTCATGAACAGATGTGATCCTTTATCTGAAACTCAGCAGTGGATTTTTGAACATATTAATGTGACTGTTTTAGAAAAATTTAACACCAAGGCCAGTTCCTAGAAGGAAAAAAAATAAGAAAAAATGAACACACCAATTTACGTACAGACTGCAGACTACATTTTCGCCAGCATCTGGGTCAAAGGAGTCAGGAATTAAATTTCCTAGAYCCAGGAAATCTGTTCTGAGGATTAAGAAAATACCACAGCAAGAGCCAGCAGGCTGTCCTTGTGGATATACAGTATCTGGAGAACTTGGCCAAGAGCCTCACCGGATGCTGCTGAGAACTTCAGGCTGAAAATTCCCTTGCTGGTCAAGGGAAAAACGTTGTTTAAAAACTGTTTAAAAGTACTCCAAGTTAATAAAGTAAAACAAAACTCTAGAGTTTCTCAGGTCAAATCCTGCTGTAGTGAGTAGCTCAGAACAGATGCTATAATTTGGGATGGGTTTATGGTGTGCATGATGCCTACAGGAACCTGAAGAAATCCCAGGTTTTAGAAGTAAATTTGCTGGTAGAAGAATAATGATGTCCCAGCACTCCCTAGACAAGATATATGCTCTGTTGACATTCTCTTAATAAAAGGTTGGGTTAAGCAGGTTTAACCCTCGGAACTGCTGCAATTAATTTTAAATACCTCCCTTTTACATTCCATTCATTACCAAAATAGGAATGGTAGAAATCTTAGGGTCTAGAATTACACTGTAGTGAAGCATGAAATAAACTTTAAGGTTTTGCCCTCACATTTTCCCCCTTCAGGGAAAAAAAGTAAAGCAATCAAATTTCTATATATGATATATTTAGCAATTATGATTCAAATCCCATTGTCACACAAGGTGAGATTTTTATTTAGTGACAAATATAACAGCAGCAGCTGCAGCATAATAGCAGGCTTGTGGACTAGCTATCTTTTCTAAAGGTAGAATCCTTACCAACATATAAATTAAATTGAAAATAGGCTGGGGAAAAAAATCAGGAGAGTGGGAAATAATTGCATACTGCATGCTGAACTAGGTTAGTCAAATTAACATTGGTATGCTGCCATCACCTAAAAGCATGTTGACTCCCTGCGGTGCAGCTTAAAAGATCTTGCAGTGCTCTTGACAGATAGGAGTGGAGAGAAAAATTGACATGAAATCAGTTGGGTGGTTTCAGAGTTTTTTTGAAATCTGTGAGGGAAATAGTGTGAACTTTACAGAGTTAGCAAGTGAATGGTATTGTAGATGTCATGAGGAAGGAAACAGGAAGTGCAAACAAGTCGCATGTTACAATGTTTTGGTACTTTAGGCACAGGCAGCATTCAGGGTGACACAGACTTCCATGGCACTGATGGTCATTATGGGTCCTTCAGACCCATCCAGCTATTGGAGAGAGAGGCCTCTAAGATATCTTAGGGAGGGTGTCTATGGTTTTCCTCAGTTCATACTGATGTGTGGAACATGACTGATAGCTTTGAGACTGTTCAAGGTAAGAGCAAGTATAAATTTATATCAAGGAAATACGTGGCTTGTTTTTGCTTGAAAGATGAATTGACAGATGAAAGCACCATAAATGCAGATAGATCACATCCTTTGTGCTCCAACTCCTTTCTGGTTCCAAAAATAACATTTGTAATTAAGTTGCTTATTTTGATTGCTGGAGAGGTGGCTGACTAACCAAAATACTGATGTGCAATCTACCCTGTTTTAAGGGAGTGGAGTGACTGTGTTTTGTTTATTTCTCCTTAAGCTCTGTTTATGCACAAAGAGCATTGATTGCATCCAGAGGATGGTTCTAGTGCCAGTGTGCTCTTTTATGGCAGCATCTTGTAGTTGCAGGTCATAGGAAAGTTTTAGGAGGGGATTGAGGTCCGGTAACATTCAGGGTGCATGCACTTGGGAAATTGTGAAATGCATCCAGATATATTGAGAAATTGCTGCAAGTTATTGAAGCAGTCTTTCAAATATTTTGAAAGGGTTGTGTCTATAGAGTTAGACTTCTCATTTTATKATTTTAAAATAAGTGAGCTTGTTTAGGTGTTGTTTGAATTTAATTGGAGGATATGGTGTGCTCGGGAACAGAACCAGTAAGGCTACGGTATGAGGACACTTCAGATTTGTTTAGCTGTCAGTACACAGAACCAAACTAGCCACTGCAAACTGTCAGCTTTCCCAGATGGAGTGCTCACAGCATCATTTATTTGCAGCCTGAACATGAGGTTTGGTAAATGAAGAAGATGGCTCCCTCAAATATAAATGCAGCCCTCAGGATGCAGATTGTAACTGGCCCCAAACTGTCAAAGTCCTGGAAGCAACACTGTATGCCCAAAATAGAGAGGCAAAGGAGGATTGCTAAACCAGAACAGACTGGTAGGGTTATATCATTCAGTGTCTGACTGCATCTCAGTGGTCTGATTTTGAGATATCTGATGGGAACTAGGCTGCTGTTGGGGCAAAGAAATTCTCTGCGTTTTACAGCCCTTGTTGAGTTATATTGCACAGCGCCTTACACTGCCAAAGGAAACCTTCCACTTGTAGCTGATCACAAACTGTAAACTCTAGCAGTCCTTGTCAGAAAACAATCCACGTAACTAATAGTCAGATGYTGTGGGGAAAGAGAACAGTCCTTGCAGGACTACTTCAACAAAAGTTTTATTAATAATAAATGATCATCGCTACCTCTCAGCTAAAGTCTGTCTTGGGTGTTCTCCAAAGGTTTCCACTGATAAGAGTATTTCATTACTAATTTATCATTCAGAATTTCTTTAATTCTTCCTGCAACCATATCTTTTCTGCCCTATACACTTCTGGACAGATGTATCTTCCTCTAGTATTACTCCAGGAGCATTTAACTCTTAACACATGTTTCTTCAAAAGACTATGAAATTTCTTCACAGACTTTTTTTTAAATACCAGGTAGTTCTGAACATATTTAAAATGTAGTGCACAGATGGCATTAACTGATGTGGGCTCATCATTTCAGGGGAGCTATACTGATTTCCCCAACTAATTACTTGTTTCAGTTTTTTTTCAATTAATTACTTTATGGCTTTAATCAAGATGCCCAAAAAGAAAATCTTTTTATCTTAAGAGTTCATCAGCATCTACCCTAATTTTTTTCCATTTAAGTATATCTGAGCTTTTTTTTTTGTGGCCAGCAAACTACTACAACAGGCAGGAGCAACTGGAAAAGCTGAAATAAACTCCGAGTGCAACTAAAACTCTAAAATCACACATCTTTCTCTGCATATATTCCAGAATCTAAACTAAACAGAGGCCTTGGGGGACAGGGTTTCAAGGAGAGAGGAGGAGCTGGGAAACAAAGCCTTTCAGGTGTGGGGGAGCAGCCTTGTTGCAGAGACATGACAAGACTTCACTTTTCATTGGCCACGGTCTTATTTCAGAAAAATGAGACTGCTTTAGAACAAATGTTTCTGCAACAGTAAGGATATTTTAATGATATAATGTATTATTCCTGGGTGTTATCTGTTTATGAATAAATGGTCTGTAGCTGCTGAACTAAGTCTCCCTAATGACAAAGATAGACTAAGCTTGAAAGGAAGCTGACAAGCACTTAACAACCTTTGATTACTGGCAATTTATCAGGCATCGATGTCTCCCGTGACCTCRATGAAATCAGATGCCACAGAAGATCATAGAAGAAACATACATAAATAGCTTGACCAAATTGATTAGATAGGTTGCACTTCTGCAGGAGTGGATGTTACCTTTGTTTAAAAAAAAAAAAAGTCACAATCACAATTCATTTGCGTTTTTASTGATAACTTCTGCAAGGGACTGAGTGAGAGGAACCCTTTTAGCCTACCCAGATGGATTGGGGATGGAGCATTTTAGGAAGGCAGTACTGGGAGGCTTTCAGTGTGGCTGACGCCAGGGGTGCATCCATTTTCTATTTAAAGAGCATCTGTAATGCTGTTAACCCAGTGCTTTCCAAGAGAACACAGCATGTACATTGAAAAAAAAGAATATGATAATGGTTTTRTTTTTCTTTTTTAATCCATCAGGGTTATTAGGGAAATAATTTCAAAGCCCTTGAAAACAAAACAAACTGATCAGAAGTAACTTTTTTGTAGCTGGTATTATTATTGTAATGTTCATTAATTCCCTTGTTCAAGCCCCTTCCAAATCTGTTCCATATCCTCCTAGAACACAGGGGTCCAAGAGTGCTTTTACATAACATTATCAGGATCTTGGCCTGTCTGAAAGTTTTGAAAAGCCTTTAAAAAATAGCGAATATAAACCGAAAGGTAACAAAAAATCCCAAACAGAAATACCTGACTATTATGTCTAGTGTACCAAGAGATTTTGCTAAACTTGTGCTAACATAGTATCTTTCAACTGGAAAATTTTAGATGAATAAGTAATAGAGTTATTAAGTCTTTAGTGTGTAGTACTTTCTATTTAAGATTTTTAATTCAAAAAAATGTAGTGAATTTGTGTGGTTAGTTTCTGACAAGGGTTTTTTTTAACCACATGTAATACATAAATCTGTTCTTAGGTCTCCTGAAATCTCATATTTCCTTTTTATAATTCTGAATGCACTGGATTTAAGAAAATCTGAACATATGAAAAAAAGCTTCTAAAAGTAAGAAACTTGTGTAAAAACAAATAATGAGAAAGTTTAGCTCAAGATGTTCAGAGAAATGCATCACATTTCCAAAGCTTCAGCAGCATTCAGAAAATACACTTGCTCTGTGCAATGGTTTTGAATTCTTTCAATGTATCATTAATATCAGTGGTATTACTCCTGGGGCAGGACTTCTGAAAATGGTGTTACTAGCATTTGGACAGCATGTTGCCAGAGGGAAAAAAATCTAGGAACAGCTCCTGAAAAAACTGCATTCAAACATTGCAATCTGCTATGCCTTAGGATCTTCCTTGTTTATAAGATTCCTGTTATCTTAGTATTTTTTTCTTTTTTACAGGTCTTGGCAGTGCAGTAGGTGCTTCAGTGGGCCATATGAAAACAATGCAGACAACAGGGGAACAAAGAGGACATGGGTTAAAACAATAATAATTTGCGGTTATCTAAAGGTGTGTTTACTACAGCACTGTCCAGCAGGTTAATTATATGCAAAGAGAAGTTTATTTATTTTGTGCAGCCACAGTGKTAAGTGCCCAGCTTCACAAAACAGATGAATGAGAAGGAGCCTTGCAAAGTGGCCCAGGAGAAAAGCTTGTACTCAATAAAAGATGTAGAAAAACTCAGAATGATCCATTTTAGAGAAGCGGATGAATAAGACATTGAGATAGATATCATGGACAGTGTACAGGATGTGAGGGAACCTGCAGTGAGGCAAGTCTGGCGAGTGGTACTATCTTAAAGATATTAAGACATAGGAAAGGAAAACTTGGTCCTCATTAACCTTAGTCCTCATTAATCTTGGCAGGATCCCTAACACTGTCAAAGTATTAGTTGATTTAATTAAGTTAATCCTTCACCTCTCCCACTAAATGACTCAACCTGGAAGGAACCACAGTCCAAGCAAATTTCTGTTGATCAGTCTGGAGCATCTAATTGGCCAAAGATACCACTAGACACAGTTTAGTCAAAAACCCCAATTGGCACCAGAACTAAAACAATCTTATCAGCCCAAAACATCTGTAGGCCTCTGGCATCCCTCTGTGAAAAAAGATTTCACTTGCCTAAAGGAGTGATTGATGGTAATGATCCTAGATTAAGAAGATCAGGAATTGTGAGCTTTCAAGGAGGTGAAAGGCCAAATGGTGAGATTAGGAGTTGGCAGTTTAATTGAGAGAGGAAGGAGGAAATAGGTGCTAAAAGGGAAGAAGTAGGAATTGGGTTTAATTCCACATAGGAAGGAAGTATGACCTACAAGGGTCAGCCACTGGTAATTTTGGATACCTCTTCATAGCAGGGCTTGCACGTTTATTTCCATCACAAATTTTCGGGAATTGAGGGGCAATCGTGTCCTCTTGCAAGGACTTAAATTTGGAATAAAGAGAACTCCGTAATCTGAAATGTATTGATTGTGAAACACATCATCACAACTAGAGAAAAGCTTTGCTGGACCCCAAGGTTGTTCTGAGGTTTCCACCAAAGGTATGTGTGTATGTTCCTGAAGATACTTTGTGGATAGTATGTAAAAGCAGAACATTTTACCTCAATTTAATATATCTCTCTATCTCAGGCTTTTTTGAAAGAGGAAAAGTGTTTAGCTAAATTTTCCAGGAAATGTCAACTTGGATCAGTGTGAAGTAGCTCTGCCTACTCCCWTTGTGGATCAAAATAATAAGTGTTTCTCTTCAGACATCACATACAACTCTAAAAAGAAAAGAACATTGTTGCTCTGCCTTCAAGGCTCCTTACCTCTTTTTATGCATTTCAGTTATTTTATTGATTTTTTTTCCTGTTTGGTGTTTCGTCCCTTCTGCTGACTCCCTATCTGCCGGATTCTGCCAGAATCCTGGTCCTCTTTCTTMCCATCTCTTTGGTCTGTGCCAAAGGTCCTTCTGCTGTTGCAGATCCCTTCCTCAAGGGAAGGATCTGCTTTGATCTTGACTTGGCAGAGCCACAAGCCCTTCTGCCTCAGGGTACATGGTTTGCTGTGGCTTGTTCTAGCAGAGGCATGGGGAGGAGAAAGGCACCTGAGGAGAAGGAAGAAGTTCTGTCCTTATGGGCCGGTCTCACTGCAGATTTTATCCATGGAAGAGTTCATAGCACAGACAGACAAACATCTTTGAGGGAGAAAATTGCATTGGTGATCTGCTTTCTCATCCATGTTCAAAATTCAGTGCTGCCCAGAGAGGGGACTATGTAAGAACAGAAAGCATCTTATTCAGTGGATATACTTTGTACAAGTGTTTAGAAGCAGCTGAACTTATWCTTGACATCAAGCTTTTAACTTTTGAGTATCCATATTGAGCTAACATAGATAAAAGAAGCTGAGTAGAATTATTTTAAAATGTGGTTTGTATAAGCCACCAAGGGGTTATAACTTTAACKGAAGGCATTATTCCAAATCTGAAGTGGATGTGTAATCTGTGATGAATGCATGATACAGGTTAACCTCTAGTCAAAGTCAGAGGGGCTTTTTTCACAAAAAAAAAACCAAACCTAACAAAAAAAAAAAAAAAAAACCAAAACCCAAAAAGAGACAGATTGTCCAATGTGCAGCAGCTTTTGCTTACAGGTGTACAGGCCTCTACTTTATTCCCCAGCATGTCAGCAAAATCAATATCTATAATGATTCCCGTTATCAAAGCAACATTTGCAGAGATGGCAGTAAAAAATCATCTTTTCCTTCCTGCTAGAAGAGAATCCTTTCACTGGTTTCCTGTATGTTTTTATGCACCTCCACAGTAATTTATCCAGAACACATGGATAGAAGTTGTACCCTGTCCCTTCCCTAAATGAGTTCCTAGGAAATCAGAGAACCAGTGTAAAGGCTGTACAAATGCACTGTCCAAAGGATTGTCAGGAAGGAGTATTTCATACAAAAGAAAAATGAGATCCCGTAAATGCGCATGACCTGGCCATGTGCACTCACAGCCCAGAAAGCCAATCGTGTCCTGGGCTGCATCCAAAGCAGCGTGGCCAGCAGGGAGAGGGAGGGGATTCTGCCCCTCTGTTCTGCTCTGCTCTGCTCTGGTGAGATCCCACCTGGAGTGCTGCATTCAGCTGTGGGGTCCCCAGCACAGGAAGGACATGGATCTGTTGCAGCGAGTCCAGAGCAGGTTCACCAAGTTAATTAGAGGGATGAGACACCTCTCCAATGAGGAAATTGGGATTGTCCAGCCTGGAAAAGAGAAGGATAAATTCTTTGCTGTGAGGATGGTGAGGTGCTGGAATGGGTTGCCCAGAGAAGTTCTGGATGCCCTATCCCTGGAAATGTTGAAGGCCAGGCTGGATGGGGCTCTGAGCAACCTGGTCTAATGGAAAGTATCCCTGTCCACAGCAGGGGAGTTGGAATGAGGTGATCTGTGCGGTATATTCCAACCCAAACTGCTCTATATTTCTAAAGTTTGTTTTCCTTTATTCCTGTCGTATCAGTCAAATTGCAGCTACTACTCTACATCAAAACATATCATGGTAATCTACACCTGGAAGGATAATGATGCATCAGGCCTCTGCTGCCAGTTTTTCATACAGATCTGCACCATGGCTATATAAGCCTCTTCTTTGGGGTGAGAGGTTGTTCTCCACAGTTGTTATCCTGGCAAGGGGTATATTCCTTCCAACTTTGGCCTGACCTGCAGTTTTCCACCTCAAACTCTGTTGGCTGAAGTAGCTTGATATTGCCTAGCTCACCAGGTGATGTGGTTCATTGCACATCTCAACACTTCACAGCAGTCCAGTCCACATAAACACACACACACMCCTATGGTTAATAAGTGCTAGGTGGCAAAACAGAAATATGTGGTCCCTTCTGAGCCTCTGAGATGCTTCTGTTTATCAGCTAGCCTTTCTGATGGTCAGAGTGTTTTCCAGGCATCTCTGTGAATAAACACACTTTCCTGCAGGTATCCTGCAAAATAGCCATTTCTCTCACTTTTCTGAGAGTCTGGAATTACAGCCTTCACTTGCTGTTAAACAACATTCAGGACAAAACATTTCCTGGCAATTCAAATATTATAAACGATATATAAAGGGCCAAGAAGAACTGGAGACAACTTTGTGTAATCCCTGTCCAATGTCAGAGTAAGCAAGGCAAGACAGCCAGTAATGAGTGGGCTGATAGGCGGCTAGTAGAGATCGATCAACAAGTAAGATGGAGTTGTCTAATTTTCTGTGAATCAAGGTCAAATTATTTGGTTATTGTGATTTAGGAACTATAGCTCTCTGAAAAAATGGGGAAAATATTTTCAGGTGTGTGCATTTGAAGTATTATACAATAGACTACAATTAGTAATATATGCATTATAATAAGTAAAATGAAAACATAAACTTCTGTGCTGACTAGTCTGAGATAGTTGGCTTAGATGTTATTAAACAACAGCTGTAGAAACTTYGACCAACTTACTGATGCATTAAAACAATGTTTTCAGAACATGCTTAAAGGATTTACAGAGAGCACATGCCTGTAAATTTCTGGACTGTAATTAATAACCTGAACTATGGAATAAAAATTGTACACCTGTCCTATTTTATATTTGGATGTATTACATTACAGGATACAAAGAAAAAGATTGCTAAACAGCAGTTTCAAAAAAAATTACCATGATCTGAATGAATAAATACCTCTCAGAAGCTACAGCATAAATTTTCCAGTTTGTTGTACATCTCCTGCTGCTAAAATAACCTGCTGTGTTGGGTGGGTGAAGAACCAGACAAGCCCAACCAGCTACAGGGCTGCCCAGAGCAATACAGCTGCTCCCATTCCCGCGCTCCAGCCATGCCAGCCATGTAATATCAACAGAAAGAGAAAACAAAGTCCTCTTCTTTAACAAGTTAGCTCTGGCAATACTGTAAATCATATCTTGAATGGCCACCTAAATAAGAGAAATAGAGAAGTGAGGACAAAATAGTTGTACACACATAATAGTCAAGTGACAAGTAAGGGAGCATTGAAAAAGTTTGTGATGACTTGATTCCAGTAAAAAGTCACATAAGTCAAGATTTATTTGTCCAGCTTACACACACACACACACACACACACAAAAAAAGCAACAACAAAAAAACCCCTAGAAATTCCTAGCACCTCTAGTTCTTCTTCTATCTACAACTGATAAGACATAAAATACATCGTCTTCATAAAGAGGATTAACTGCAGAAGTTTGAGTCATATAGAAGAATAGTATTAGTCAATCAATCATCTTCAAAGACTGAGGAAGAAAGAGTTGATTATTACCTATTATTTATCTTTAAAGGAATTTTTTTTTTTTAATTTGTGTCTCTTTACGTTGAGCCCTATAACTTAATTTTTTACATGCCCATACACTTCAGTTCTTCAGTGCTGTACCTCTATCCTAAAACCTTCTAATCTAAATTAGTTGGTTAACGTATGGCAGAGTTGTGGTAGAATTTAAGTGGGCACAATCTAATTTTTGTTTGTTTCTGAGGGAGCAGTTAAGGTGAACATTGCTTCCAAAGACCTCTGAACATCAAAACTAGCAAAATTAGGAGAACTATAAGCATGCATTGAAAATATGTGACTGCTCCTTGTCTAGAGAACTTAAAAGGATACTGTAGTCAAATGCAAACTGAAGACAGCCCGATCAGGAAAAAAAAATTGCTATTTTCTACCTAACCTTTCCACTTAAACTGTTTGGGACTAATTTCTTACAGGCAGTTCTACTGAACAAACCTTGGTAAACATCTTCCCACTGAAACAGTGATTATAACAACAACACAAGTCAGGTGATTTGATAAATAACAAAACCTCTGTCAGTCCCTAAAGAGACTGGAGTCATTAACATAACAGGCACGACCGTTGGCAAGAGAACAACTTGGAACAAAGAATAATTATTATTAAAAGAACAATAAAGTGCTTTAGATATATCAAAATCAATTAGGCATTAGTTTTAATGTAGCCTAAAGTTAAAAACCGTAAAACAACAGAGAATTTTCCCATTTGCATCATTTAAAGTTCACAGCCCAAGGAAAATACCATGTATAAAGAAACCAGAGAGACTTATGTGAATTGTGTGTCAATTATCTAATTACCTTTGATAACATCAGGTGCAAACCTTCAAGGAAAAAGCTTTAAAGAGCTCTTGCAGGTAGGAGTGTATTAGGAGAGTAATAAGATGATGCAGGGAGAATAGAAAGAGCTGCATCTTGCTCTGAAACAAATGTCTTGTCTCTGGTTGCAAGGATCAGTGAGGGGCAGGAGTTACACAACAGTTACTGCAGCGTGTTTATCGACTCCAAATGCAGCTTCTCACCTTGGGAAGAGGGACAAGGAGAGTGGGCAAGTTTCTGCTTTTTTTACTCCAAGGCTGAGATGCTGCCACGTATATTTCTGCTAGTCAAGAAGAGGAGAATCCAAGCCTGGCTTTTAGCTCCTGGCCTCCCTCCTCTGCAATGCCTGTGGATGGGGAAGGGTGAGAGCAGTTTGTGGTCCTCCCAGCTGGGCAGCTCCTTGCAGAGGTAGGAGAGCTCTCTGGCTGAAGAGGTCRGTGGCAGCAACAAGATCTCAGCCTACAGACACAGCTCCACCTTAGGGCTTGCATAGGGCAGCTTTCCTTGAATTTCCAGCATGAAAAGCCTGTGCACCTTGTGCAATAGCTCTGTACATTAGCTGCTCAGTGGTGGTGTTTGCATCRCTGCCTCTCTGACTGGTAATTGCCTGCACCAGTTGGAGGAGTGTTGCTATCTGCACAATGGGAATTGCTTTGATGTCTGGACAATACACTGCACGAGCCAGGTGGGAAGGAGATGGTCAGCAGCAGTATCTCCCCTTTGGTTTTTTGAGGGGGAATTGTAGTGACCTCTTCAACTGGAGGCCTTGGTGAGTGAACGCAGAAGAGGATGTTTGGCGGGATGTTTGTATTTGGATGATTACTCTAATTAGCTTATTTTTTGGCTTTTAAGATGAGGGGAAAAAACACAGGGGTTTTTAATAGTTTTTTTTCTTCTGCCTAAGTGATCCTCGAGTGATGTTCACCACTGTCTTAATTAAACATGCCTCCTGATTTAGAACTTATAAGCTTCTACTTCAAGGAAATGCCAGGGTAAACTTTTATTTTGGCAGGGGGAAGCAAAACTGATAAGTAGAAGGATAATATCTCCTAACAGACAGAGAAGTGGGAGAAGCTCAGAAAGAGCAGCTGGGGGGACTAACCCCAGTAGCAGCACCTGCAAACCAATCCCGCACAGCCTTTGCCACAGAGGTTGGATCTGTAGCTACTGCCTGAACTAGAGGAGCAGATGTGCACTGTATCTGGATTACCTGGCTATTGTCATCTCCTCAGTACTTCCCAGAACTGCAGTGGAGAGGAGGAAACCAGTCGTCATTGGACATCTGCCTGAAGTGCCTCCTTAGGCCACCCCACATGCTCCAGGTGACCCAGGAGGATCTGTGCTGGCACCACCAGCACAGGAGGCTGCAGCTGGGGGCGAGAACCACCAGCTCCTCATCAATCCCACACAGGAACAGACCATGCCAAAGACTATATAGAGCCTTTACAGGTATATGCTCATGGTTGAGGTTCCTTTAGCTCTTTCACTTGGGCTTCTGTTTGTACCTCCTCCTTGATGGCCAGCTGTGGCTTCTCCATTTTCATGACAAGAAACCTGCATTTGCAGCCCTCTAAGAATGTATGACCCTGACCCTCCAAGGACTGGGACACACAGCTGATGTGAGACCACGCCATCCCAAAACAGGTCAGTGATTAAACTTCTTGGTGTTGGCAAGTCAAGTGTCAGTATCAGAAGGGAGCTCATGAAGTCATTTGCAGTTGCAGACCTGAAAGCAAGAACCGTCTATTTAAGTGTTTCTGAAATTGCAGCTTGTGGGAGGGGAAGGTGAGGAGATGTAGCTTTTCTGTTAAGAAACACATATGTTGGCTTAGGAGCTGCCACATTCTAATTTCCAGTAAATTAAAAGCAAYAAGAATAAATTTCATGTCCTTTGTGCTAGCTACTTTTGGTATAGAGAATATTGCTGAACTTTGTTCCATGGGAAAAAACCTTTCTCTTGCATTAGACCTTCACCTGGTCCACTACTGAGATAATCTTCAGCTAGTTTACACCTAAAGGCTGAAGCTGTGGTGATTTTCAGGACAGTCTTGTTGATGCATGTGTGATGAAATTAGGGAACGTCTAGCCATGAATAAGGTCTATAGCACTTCCCCTGAGAGCTTCCCTCAAAATAAACTATTTCCCTTCTAAAGCACATGTTTGAAGAAGAATTAAATATTTTTCTATTATTTGCCTGCTGCAATATTCTTCACATGGTGTCTGAGCACATACCCATATGTGGTTTGCACATACAAATATTGCAGCTGATCTTTTATAAAAGCATTATTATATCAGTAATAAAGAAAACAGTTTGCATTTCAGAGGAAGAGACAACAGTATATCACAAAATCTTTACTCTGCCCAGAGGAGCAGCTATTTACAGACTATTTAACAGCAGTTTGTGTATGCACTTAAAGATTACTTTTTTTTTAACGAAGATCTTTATTTGTGTGCTAAGTAGTTTTCTGTAAGTTAAAGGATTAAACTTTGTCTTGTATCTTTGAATTTATATTCTTTGAAAAGCAGTAGTGATTTAGATCTGAGTTTTTAGAGCATGTGGCATGTAAGGTGTGTTTAGCTTCTTGCGTATGTTTTTTAGATTTTTTTGTAATAGATCATAGTCTTTATTTGCTTTTCTGGGGAGAACCAATGTAAGTTCATAAGTGTTCTGCTTTTATACAATGTACAAAACTTAACCTCTTTGCCTCTGTTAGTTTAATGGTCTCGCACCATTTGCCAACATTCACCAAACAAGAACATTTTCACTGAGACTGGATCTTGGTGCTTCTCTTTTCTCTGGTTTCTCAAAAAAAACCCAAACAAACAAACCCAAACATATGATCTCATCAGTTGACTGGGGGGAAAAAAACACCTTCACAGAGCACCTATTTTTCCAAAGATTATGGAGAAGTGAGGGCAGGATTCAGCAGGGAGCAAAGAAGGGCTAGGAAGAGCCCAGTTAGTGCATAGCCCTGAGGCAGACTCTTGCAGTCTCTTGGTCCTTCTGTGTCCTGTGAACTGGCACAAGGGAATTTTGTGCTGCTGTCATTAGAGTGCATCTGGTCACAAAACTGCATTGTAGGCCTCTATCTAGGCTTTATTGACTGTAATGGTGACAGCTGTGTGCAGGGATCAAATATGAGCTTACTTGCACAGAAATGTTCCCGTCTGCAAAGCCAAACCCCAGTGAAAGTTCTGTGGCTCTGCAGTGCTGGATGGTTTGTGACTCTGACTGTGAACAGCAGCTGCTCATGTGGAGGGGGCAAGAAATCTGGTAGTTCTTAATGAAATATGGTTTACAAGGAGAATATCTATTGGCACTTGGCTTCTCCCTAACAAGATGGAGCTGCTGTAACTCCCCTTACAGAGTACACCACCACTCACTGTTTTGAAGCACATGTTCTCAGGCCGCGGTCAAGTTGATTAAGTATAGAAGAGCTCCCAAAGTGGACCTTTTGCTGCATGACCAAATTCACAAAAAATTAATTTGCTCTCTAAATGACATAGCTACCCATCTGTAGCAAAATATGCCGTGTCAGATAACCTAGGCAGCAKCTATATATTTTCACCTAATTACTCTATTACTTGTGGCAGTGATGCCTCAGAAGAAAGTCCCCAACCCTTTTGGCTGGAGCTGGGGCCCTGGCTCCCGCTGCCATGGCAACAGAAGTGCTGCCTGCTGAAAAAGCCAGCTGAGTCCAGAAAAGATCAGCAGAGTCCTTTAGAAACCCTGGGAAACTTTATCCTCCAAGAAGGAGGAAGAGGCACAAGTCTGAAGCTGGAAAGACAAAATAGTTTACCAATGGCAAGCATACAAAATTTCCAGTTTATCTCACAAARCATATCTTTGATGTGTTTTTATTGACTTTAGGACTATTTAAGCACTCTGCATAGTTTTGGGGAGTATTGGAGGGTGACAGGGCTTGGGGAGCAAGGATAGGACGATTGTGGTTTTCTTCAGTTGTCACAGCTAGAATTTATTCACAAAGCTATAAGGACTGAGGCCTTGTGGAAAAAGGGCCAGAGTTGCAAGGGCTGGCATCAAAAAGAAGAAAATTTGGCTTCTTTTCTGCACTGTCCCACTCCAGCACTTGGCAGAGCAGATTTAAAATGGCATGCTGCTTTTGTGAGTGCTTGTTACAGTACCAGATCTGGGGTTCTCAGACTCAGCTTAGTCCCACCACTTGTGACATCCTGAAGTTGTGGCAACTGTTGGATCCATTTACCAGATCCAGGCAAGATCATCTTCTGAGTGGAAAGCTTTTTAAAGAATTACAATTCTTGAAGCATCCTTTCATGCTTAAGGCTGTATATGATTGCAGGAGTTCATTCTTGTGTGCTTAAAGCATTTGTGTAATGCTTCCTTAAACCTGTAAAAACTATATCTGACAACAACTGGGTTGGGAATAAAAGCATTTTTTTCCCCAAGGAAAGGTGTATTAAGGCTGCTGGGGTTAATACGGGGGAGAAGCTGAGTGCACAGCAGCAAAGGCAGCCTGGCTCACTGACCTGAAAAGCTGTGCTGGCCAAGCAACAAAAGCCTGACTCTGGTCACCTTTCGTTTGCCTCCCCTAAAGCAGCCATGCCAAGTCACATCACTGGGCAGCAAAATGAAACAAAAAAATAAGATGCCACCACCACACCCCTCCCCAAACCCTCTGTATTTAACGGGGATAAACTAAAAGGTGCTGGATGGAAATATGTATTGAGGATTCAGACACATCCTTAGTACTGCAACCTTCTCTACTCCCACTGCATGCCAAGCAAGGAGGTGATTCTGAATGCAGGAGGCTTTTTCTTTCTTCAGAATGAAAACACTTAAAGATACCTACAAGACACCTACCTTGGTGTGACAGTTGTATTACTAAGTTGTAAAGGATTTAAAAGGATTTAAAAAATAAGTATAAAAGCATAGTTGGTACAAGGAATGGATAAGAATGAAGCCTTATAAACACTTTAATGTGTGGAAATAGTCTTAGTTTTTTATTCTGTACCTTTCTACCTGTCTTTCAGCTTTCCATGTCTWTGCATGTTATTCTTGTAACCCTAACATTTTCCAGGGTCGTTAAAAAGTCTGCAGCTAACAGTTCTGTTTATGTTTGTCTTCAACAAGTTCATTCCAATGAGTGGGTATTGCTGTATTAATTATGGAAAAGTCAATATACTTAGGCAGCTTTGGGCAGCATGACAGACACAGCACAAGCCTTAGTACCTTGGTTATCAAATTACTTAGGCATATGTATAACTTCATGATAACAGGGTCGCTGTAAAATGACTATCCCATAATTCCTGAGGAAAGTGGAAGGCAAATGAGGCCATTTGTGAAAACATATGTGTGTACTAGATAGCTTTTTTTTTTCGCCTCTCCTTCCCTCCTTTCTAGGAGACTTGCATAGCATTCTTACTCTCCAATTATTTGTAATTATGATTCCCGTAGCTCATGATTAGCGGCATCAGCTAGTTAACTAAAAAGCTGCTGATGAGGCAAAAACATGGAACTCAAAATGTGGTATCTTGAGGAAGCAGCAGAACAGTATGCATTTTGGTATGCAAGGAGCTTCAGCACATGCTTTGACTAGCTCAGAAGAAAACAGCAGGATGAGATGTGGTTTCTTTGTGCCAGGAGAGGTAGGTGAAGGAGGAAAAAAAGCAATAGTACGTGGCTGCATCCTGGATTACATCAGGAAGTTGGATTCCAGGTTGACAAATGTCCCGCAGCACCCAGGGAGAGTACACACAGCAGCAGGTGTGGTGGAGCTGTGCCGGGCTGGCCTCAGGCAGTGCAAATACTCAAGGACCAACAGGCGCACTCAGTGAAGCCACCTCACCCTGTTTGGCAGGCTGATAGACCCGTGCTACAGCATCACTGCAAAGGCAAACAAATGCATCCGACGTTAGACTTGGCAAACCCAGCCCTAGTCGCCAGGTCAGGCATACTGCAGGCAATAATTGCGTGTGAAGTAGGCTTACTTGTCATGAAACTTGATGGGAAATAATAATAGAAAGTATAACAGACTGTGAAAGGGCAGGAACAATTGTCTGCAAAATTCAGACATTTTAGATTAATGTTTTGGGCGTTGCTAACTTGAGAAACATGGCACATGAGTCTACCATTTTTGATTGGACTGAAACTTTCCATAAGATATCTATAAGTTGCTGCCACTTATGCTTTACATAAGATATGTACAAGTTACTCCGCTTATCAGTGGAAATGTGGCAAAGAAAGAGAATGAGCTGGCTGTTCAAGAAATGTGTAGTGCAAATATTTTATGCACACAAATGGTAAGTGCAGAGTGGAGGCAAACTGGACAAAAACTGCAGCGTGTATCAGCTGCTGCTAAGGATGACACACCCTCGGGTTATAAAGCTGCATGTTAAGGGTAGATGTTCACAAGCTCCTCAAGCACAAAAAATACCTTGAAAGAGAAAAGGGTAACTGGTGTAAAGAATCCATGSTCTGAGCACAGTGTTTACAAGCCAGCAGCACAAAGAAACTGATGTTTTGAAAATCTTTTAACTCTAAAGTATAAATCTTTATAGCAGTGCAAGGGAGTCATGCCCACAAATCTCATTATTCTGAAAGCTGCTTAAAAACTTTAGCCCTTAGAGTCAACATACCACAGTGCATTCAGAAGTACAATTTCAAAGAGTTACAAATGCTTCTTACAATTAGCTAATTTAAAAAAGTAAAAGGAAGGAGAAGAAAAAATATGATTTAAAAGGATTTACAAGGAAATAATTGGGGGGAGRGGGGTGTTATATGTAAAGAAGGAGGTAATTGAAAGGGATTGAGAGGAGTACAGTAGGAAGTGGATGTGGTTATGGCATTCACACGATTAGTTAAAGGAAAGCCTAGTAAAATTGGAAGCAAGAAGCTGAATCCTGGGACAAATGAATATAGCTTCTTTGATGTATTTTGTGTTGCATGATTTATACATACTCAGCATCTAGCCTGTGGACCTTAAGAATGATTGGTTAAAAATAGTGATGAAAGCTAATTAAAATACTACCCAAAAGAGCAGTATGCATTATTTGATGCACAAAAGGTACTTATATTTTCAGAGATTAAATGACATACCCAGTCAATGGTACTGAACAGCTGCAGGTATTTTAGCCTCAGAAGTGTCACAGAATTAAGAAACTTAACAGTAATAAAAGCTGTGACTTGCTATGCAAGCTGTTTATTGAAAATGGAAATTGTCACAGGATTCATTACTGCTTTAGAGATGGATCATGAGTTTGAAACTAATTTTCAAATATCTTCACAACGAAGCAGGATTATATGAATGTTAAAACCGGGGTGGATGAGGGCAATTTGAGGTGATGGGTGATGCTCTGGCATGCAAATGATATGGAATCTAATTAGTGAAGATACACCTTATGAAATTCCTGTGAGGTTTTTGTATCTATAGAAAACTTATTGAAATCCCAGATAAATAGGCTGTGTGTGCATGTGCGTGCATGCCTGAGGTCTCAACTTCTTCCAGGATTAAGAGACTGCAAATACATGCCTCACCTTATAGGTGCTCTAATAACAGCRTGGACTGGCCTGTGCTAGGCAATTGAGCAAACAGARGACAAGAATACACAATAGACAGCGTACCAAACAAAAAAGACAACAGAGAAAGATAAAGAAAGAGCTGAACCAGGTCAGCATGCCAGTACCCAAACTCTGGTACTCGTTGCCGAGCCTGCAGAGCTCCGAAGATCTTTTTGCATTTTGCATACTGAAATTTCAAAACCAGAAGACAAGGTAATCTCTGTCCTGATGTTAAGCAGAACCATTTCTAAGATGACTTCTATTTCTTTTTCCTTGCTTCAGAGACCCAGTGTCATGTTCAGAGCACTGTCAGCATTCAGGAAGAATAGATGAGCACTGGGAGTTTCATGCTTTTAAAAATAAACACTGTCAGCAGGATACATAAARTAATGTATTGAATTTGAAWCACAACATCACAGGAGAATGAAGAAAACCAGATGCATCTGCTAAGGATTTCTGGACAGATCAATTTACATAATGATGTTCTTTAACAATGCAACTTTATTTTAGAAGCTGGACAGGACAGTGCTTCAGATTTGAGATAACCAACAATGGACACCAGGCCTTTATTATGTCAAAAGAAAAAGAGAAGTTCTATCTTTTTTTTTTTTTTAACTTTGGTTCAAAGCTTATCAGGATGCTCATCCCCAGAACCCCTGAGCTCAGACCTGGTGGAAAGTTGGGTGTGTTCAGACAAATACGTGAAGATTTGTTGGCTTGATTTCTGCCACTTCTTTAGAGCTCAGGTTTTGGCACGCTTAATACAAGGATTGTTGTAATGAAGGCATGTGCTGTTATGCAGAGCTGAGGAACCTCGACGTCATAAACTTAGGCAGGGTGCAGGTATTTGTTGAGGACTTTGACTGTCGGAAGCTGTTGAACCATGACAGCCATTTGCTGAATGATTGTGCCTTTTGTTTGCTTTTGGTATCAGGTCTCAGGTTTCATCAGCGATAGACTGGTATTACTGTAAAGTGCTGGAGGCTTGTTTGGTCACTCTGAGAAGCTCCTCCTATGCCTGCAAGTAGCAGAGAGAAGGCTGTGACACCATAAGCGTTGGAAAGGTCTAGCTTTTTCTTAGTCTGTGTAACAAGCATAGATGCTGATGCAATTGCTGGTCCTTCCCATGCACCATAGTGCAGGGTGGAGCACTTGTYTTCCTAAAGGCAATTATTGTGGATAACTGAATGGAGAGAACCATTTAACTGTACCCAGATAACTGACCAGGAAAATGGAATCCTGCTATCAGGAGCCTGATGAGGAATTCATAATGTATAAAACAATCTTTCCTTTTTCTTTTTTTTTTTTTTTGAGGGAGAGGGGAGAATGACAGACTAACAAAACGGCCATAGAAGGAAAGGAAGAATTAGGTGAAGGCTTTAAGTGGTCAGAGAGGACACTGTTATGACATGAAGCAATTTTGAGCATTCAAGGCATGCAATGAACTATTTTAATTTTTCAACAACAATGCAAGTTGTGCAGGCACTCATAAAAACTTAAAAGCTCTTTTTAAGATAATAGCATGCATTTTACATGTACTATATGTACTTACTCTTCCAGAGAGTGCAAGTTATTTATCATTCTTGTCTAGGTTAATAGGGTATCTCTGTCYGGATTGCAAAGTTTAATTAACTTCYGTAGGCGTTACAAGGAAAATTATGCCTAACTGAGTCTAAAATCCATATTCTTGAATGTAGGGACTTTTTAAATTAATATGACTGWTACACTTTTTGAATAACAACTTTGCGTTTTCCTGCTGCATACAGGGCAATAACACTCCAAGTTTAGAACCTGTAGAATCCACACATATATCCCACCTTTCTTTCTCTCTCTCTCCCTCAAGACATTATCATGAAGACTATAGATAACTCCAACAACTGTAACTTTTGCTCTGCTACTTAAGGCTGATGAGTTTGAGATGCCGGTCACAAAAGAGGTGGTGAAAATTTAATAGCCTAGTAGGCATTGTACATCATGGGGAATGACAAGATTAGAGAGCATTTTGGTGTCTTCATCTCGCTACCACCACCAAACCATGGTTTCTACAGAGTTTGAACTGAGTGATGAAGCACAAGAAGGGGTAAGATCTCCAAAGCAAAAGGACAAAGATGCTATAATCTCTCAATAATGGTACTCTGTCCCACACCATCAAGCTTATTTTGGTATCTTACTTAATGCACAGCATCAGGAAGCTTATCACAGTTAAAAATGCCAGTAGAAATCTAGTTCATCCTTCTGCTCTTTGGTCACATGACCAAAATTCAGGCAGAGCATACCTGCCACATATGCTTAAAGGATCCTCAGATACAGCCAGAAATGTGGGCCATGACAAAAAAGATAAGAGTCCTCTCCTAYGGCGAGGTCCAGTATCATAGTAGGGGAGCTTGGTGGAAGAGGAGTGTGAATTGTGATGGCTTACACTAAACTGGAGTGTTTTTAAAATCATATCATCAGCTGGTGTCCATTTTTCACCTGTCAAAATGACATCATTTTTTTATCTATCTGTGAGTTGATGCTAAGACATCTAAGTGCAAGACAGCAGGATTTGGCACTTTCACTGCATTGGCTATAGAATGCAATACACCTATTTCTACTTCTGCTGCAAGTGCACTCATCCTACATCTCAGAAAATCTGCTTTCCTGCTTCTAATATGAGCTAAAACATAAGATGACTTCTCAAACGCAGGTGTTAAGTATGTCAATGACCCACAACTGCACATTTGAAGGACAGGTAAAACAACTCAGGCAAAACTCATGATTGATACTGATTTGACTATTTCTCTAGTGACAATTTAAAAAAAAAGAAAAGAAGTTTTGCAATATGGATTTTTTTAGTGTGTTGGTACTGAGCATTTGTGAATAGCATTTCTTGCTTTAGTAATCAACTCACATAGGAAAGGAAAATGAGTATGTGACAAATCTGCATCTTATTTACATTTCTAATATTACATAATTCTGAAGGTATCAGTAGCAGCATTTAAATGAGGGTTTTTACAACAGTCTTCTACAAAATTCAGTGAAAATGCTTTCGATGTTTAAAGGACATTGTAAGGACATCATTTGAGAAGTGGAGGGTGGAGTTAAAAAACATACCTCACCCACTGCAAAAATGTCTGGGCTGTTCTTGGCCTATGTTTTAAAGTGCATATTAATAAATGTCCACTAACAGGTATTTCTTGTTCTGCAAGTCGTAGTTGTCATGTCATCTAGTACTTTATCATCAGGTGTAAGAAAAAATCAATTGGCTTTTTGCATAGATGCATGCTTGTTTATGGAGCATTGATTCCACAAGTCACGATACTCCACCTTGGAGATACAAATGTGGTACTGCTTGAGACAGCCAGCACCTTGCATAATTGCATGTAAATTTTGCATTGCTAATTAATGCTCTGGTTTTAGTACTGTGGTTCTGTGCTTCACTATTGTGATACACACTGCATCGCTGTTCTGTATGCTTAATTCAGTAAGGGCTCTGTGTTGTTTTTCAGTGGCCACCCCTCGCATATCCACTGCTCCAGTGTTGGCTTATCTTGATTTAAGCACCTCCCAGAGCTGCTATGTGTCTCTGCAAACTGTTTACATAATTCTAGTAATGACCATGGCAGACTGTAGACAGCAGCTTAAAGTAAGTGCACAGATACAATTGCCAATCTCCAATAGGCTTTTAGGTGGAATTTTTATTTTGTCTTTTAGATCTTTTGTATTTTCTGATCTTAGTTTGATTTAGCACTTTGTATTCACATTTGGTTTAGAAAAAGAAAAATATGTGATTCTTTTGAATAGCAACATCAAACTTGGAGTTGAGATGGCTGGTAAGTTTTATCCTTAAAACAACTGGGGGTAAATCTTGGCTCTGTTTAAATCTCTGGCAACATTCCAGTAATTTCAAGTGAAGGTATTCACCTCTACTAAATACTTTATATCCTAAGGGTTCTATAAGTTGTTGCATAAACATTATGTAGTTAGACAATGAAAAAACCACTCCCATTTGCCTAGAGAAAAGGGCAAATCTTCACCTAAGGTAAAATCTTTACTGCCAGGTTTCTGAGGGAGAAGCTGACAGAGGTAATCCAGCAGTGATGGAATATTCTGGGATTAATTAGATGTGGCCTAGATACACACTAGAGAGTATCAGAGCTGACCTAAATGTTGGGAGGAACAGTGCATCTGTCTCCTGCTTTCTGCTAATCAGTCCTGACACCAAAGACTTAGCGGAGCAAGTTTGGAGAGACTGTTTGGATATAAACCTGAAAGAGAGGCAAATTGTTACATTCATTTTCATTCATATTGTAAGTCTGCTTATTTAAATCTAAAATGTTTCGAAAACATGTTCACTTCCTGTATCCTGGAGGTTAGTAAGAAGTCAACCAGGTTTTTCAAGCAGTTAGCCAAGAGTCTACAAAAGTCCTGCTGTGAATCACCATGCTTTAACACAATATGAAGTTCTTCTGTCACTTTTACTTTGTCCCAAAGCACCATTTGAAGGGGAAAAGAAAAAACAATTAATTACACAGATGCTGTGTTCATTTTTGGATATATACAAATGTCAGAGTTGTTGATAGTAAATCAGGAACGAAATAAACTTCACTTTGGCCTAAGGTTTACAGGAGCAGCTTTCATTACTCTAAGGATCAGTGAATGGGACTAAGAATAAACCAGTGATTCTTCAGTTTAGTTTGAAATAATATTAATTGGATTAGTCTTCTGCTCTGTAAGTATGCTTTTCAAGTTGAAACGAGTGAGATTTTCCATTTTAAGGACAAAACTCTAAATCAACCTTTTCCTACTTAGTCTGTAAACTCTAACGTCTAAACCTAAGGGATGTCCCTGAGTTGATCAAACTACTCAGAACAAAGATTTAGTTAAGCCAGAGTTAAAACAAAAGTACAGTCTAGAGATCTGCTTCTTGCTAATTGCACACACCTGGGAATTTAGAAAAGTTTTTAATTGGAATACTTAGCCAACTAGATTTTAAATCATTGCAGTTTATCGTGGGTTCACCCCAGCCAGCAGCCAGGCCCCACACAGCTGCTCACTCACTCCCCCAGCTGCAGGACTCGGGAGAGAACTGGAACAGTAAAAGCCAGGAACCCATGGGCTGAGATAMAAACAGCTTAATAGGGAAAGCAAAAGCCACATACAAGCAAATCAAAACAAGGAATTAATTCACTGCTTCCCATTGGCGAGCAGGTGTTCAGCCATCTCCAGGAGAGCAGGGCCCCATCACACACAACGGTGATGTGGGAGGACAAACACCATCACTCCAAACATTCCCCCTTCTTCCCCCCATTTTATATACTGACCATGATGCCATATGGTCTGGAATATCCCCCTTTGGTCAGTTGGGGTCACCTGTCCTGTCTGTGTCCCCTCCCAACCTCCCATGCACTCCCAATTTCCTTGCCAGCCTGGCAGTACAAAAAGCAGAAAAGGCCTTGGCTCTTTGTAAGCCCTGCTCAGCAATAACAAAAACATCTATTTATCATCACTGTGTTCAGCACAAGTCCAAAACACAACCCCATACCAGCCACTGTGAAGAAAATTAACTCTACCCCCCCCCCAAAACCAGCACACCATTATACATTAGAAAAAAAGGGGGTGAGTGGCAGTGAGCTGAGAGATCTGGAAACTGGCAGTATTTGAAGATAGATGAGATCCTGCTGTTGTTACTCTTACTTGTCACAGGTGACTGAAAAGCAGTGGAGTTTGGCTTGCCAAGATGATGACTTTATTACAGTTCTTCACTTTCATTTCAAAGTCTTTTTGACATGTCTAATAATTTTTCCTCTTAAGTTGGTTGGGTTTGGGGTTTTTTAGGGGGCTGGGTTTGTTTGGGGTGGTTTTTGTTTTTGTTTTTCTGTTTAGCTTGCAGTTTGGGAAAAGGTTGGAAAACATAGTTAAAAAAAAATTTGAGAGAATTATCTATATTGATACCTGAGCTAAAACTATACAAGTTGGAAATCATTTAATTCATACCAAGTAGGGATATCTGTATATAGCTTTGGACCTGAGAAAAGGGAGAAACTTCCACAAAATTATGCATCTACATGGTGTGGTAAAGCCCTTATGAAATCTATTTCATTGTGGTTGTATTGAGTAAAAGATTTGAATGTGTGCAGTGTTATGATACAACAGCTGCTATTGCCTGCAATTCCCACAAAACATGCTTTTATAATGGAATCATTTCACTGAATTACTAATCAATACAACTTGGTGTCAGATGATACATAATGGAAATAACCTACTGTTCGAGAATTTCTCTCCAAATGGCAGCTCCCTATGAAAAGAGGCTGCTCACCATTGTATTGCTTGTTTTCAACCACCAATAATATCAAACTCACAGTTTATGAAATCTGCAAAGAATTAAGAAAGCTCAGAGCTGCCTAGCAAGGCTTTTGTGATTCATTGCTACTAAAACTCTTTAACTTCCAGTTACCAATTTGTGATATATACCACAAACTTTATATGGCTAGCAGCAGTAGTCTTGCTATCATTCTCTGTTGCAGACACCATTCCTGTTTCCTAGGCATCCAGGGACCCCAGTTTGAAAATCAGAGTCTAGCAGAACTCCTCAATGGTACTCAGTTTCTTTTATTTCAATGTTCATGTGTAAATCTATCTACTGGCCTGGTCTTTTCCAATAATTATTAATTGACCTTTTATGCATTTATGTAAAATGAGGCAGGCCACTCTTTCTGTAATGGTACTTTGCTCACTCACCCTGTGACTAAGCTAAGGAACAAAAAMAAATATACTGGTTTTAACATCTAGCATCCACACTTTTCCATGTAACCAGTTTCGAGTGTCTTTTTTTATTTTTCTATGAAACTTTGTAAGGTTTTATCTTTTGCAGATTTGACACGTTGGCTTTATTTAACTTACCCAATGCCTTACAAATGCTTCGTATCTTCAGCAATTAGGTTTTGTTTAATTTTGAACAACATAGCAGAATGTATCTGGAAAAGAAATCAGTCAAATTTATTGAAGATTTATAGCTGATAAATGATACTGAATTGATAATAAYGAAGTTGCCAGTTATTTGCTACACTATCAACAGTTTATCACTAAATAGCAAAATCCCAAAGAAATACAAAAATCTAATTAATTTACAGTTGTAAGATTTTCCATTTTTCCTCTCAAAGGCACTGTGGATCTTGTTCAGACTGACAATTTCATCAAATTAACTCCATTAATTTACTATACTTGGAAAGTCTTTTAGAAAAATAACTCAGCATCTGAAATTGTGGATGTATACAACATTCATTTTTTCAGCATAATAGAAATTGCAGTAACCTATTTCAATTTTCTCTGCCCTAGATTCAGAAAATGATGCAAGTTAATTTCTATTTGAAGTGCTCAGGAATATGGCACCATGGAAAAGGAAATTTTCCAGACCTGAGATATATGACTATTCACTTTTACATCTAGTTCAGAATACAGGTGAGAGTTTCTTTTAAAAGTAATTTAAAATATATATTTTACTTTTTAAATGGCAAAACCATTCTTAGAATCATTCCAATTCTTCTCATACTTAAATGAAACACCCACAGAACAGACCATCACATCCACTATTTTAATGAGATCTAAATCTGTCAAAGATTGTCAACACTCATCAGTGTGGATATTTTGAGGACTTGTGGGYGCAAAAGAAATTAAATGTTTTTAGACAAAAGCAGTATTAATAATACAACATAGTCCATAAACATTGATTGGTACTCATTAACAGAAAACGCAGCTGGAAAAGAAAAATTTTACATTGCAGTCTTCAGGACATTGGTAGAATCTAGACCAGTACAAAATAACGAGCTTGCTTACTGTTGCTGTGTGGGAAAAGAGAAGAGGAGCTAGAGGTGATACTGCAGGAGAAAAACAGACTAAGTAGGCATGACAGGAGTATGGGGGCTAAATGTAATGACAGGGACTTCATAACATGTTCTTCATAAAAGTGACAGGAAAAGCAAAGGAGGCGAACAGCACTCTGCCAAAAGCATCTATGCTTTTGGAATATTTCTATTTTGGAATATTTTGAATAATTCTATTCAAATCCTGAAATACTGAAGGATAATTTTTGGTAGGATATGCATGGCTAAACCGCTGGCTTAAAGAAGAAGGATAATTGAGAATTACAGGAAGAATGGAACTAAAGACTGGAGATCATGAATACAAAACAGTAAAGATTAAGCACATAATAGTCTAAGTTGCAAAAGCATGTAGTAAAGTACTACTGAGAGGCACTTATTTGATTAAAGTAATTTTAAAACAATCTCAGAAATTAGGAAGAATTTAAAATCCTGTATTTCGTTTCCTTTTTGTCAATTCTGAGATTAAATATACACACATTGTAAATATTTAGGGTATAGCTTTATATTCATCATAATGTATGCCAAACTCTGCTCTTTGGATTATTCCAAGCAGTGACCACCTCATTAATCCAGAATCTCACTCCAAATCTTTCAATGCTGGGGTCGTGGAGGATGAGTTTAACATAAAGTAAGGTAGATTGGCCAGGCTTCTCCAGCCACACATTGAGTTCCTACCTTCTCAGATGAACCCTAGGGAAGGTGTGTCTTGGATTCCACCTRGACACCCCAGGACTTCAATATGCAGTACTAGTAGATCTGCTGTACACTACATGAGCTTTCCATAAGTGTCAATGGCCAGGTTTCCTTAGAGCCAAAGTAACAGTATGGAAAACAGCAAAGGCTTTGTTCAGAGATGACCATCTAAATGCAAATGATATAAAAGTGCAGAAAGTAAAGTAGCGAAGGTCAGAAAAGATGGGAAAAGGGATTACATGGAGCTGGAAGGTTTCACTGGAGCAGAGGTGTTGCTTGTGTTGAGAGTATTCCGTTTAGGAAGGCAACTTACTGTCTGCCAGCTGGCATTTTCCAACACTTTCTTTAATCAAAGCATGACCAGGTTTCCTGTTACATGAAGCCTAGAGTGTATCGTGTAGTGAAATACTGCACTAAATGAAGTGTTGGTAGTTATATCTGGAAACATCTAAGGAGAGTGAAACTGTTTGAGATCTAGAATCCATTTGTCATGGTTTAACCCAAGCTGGCAACTAAGCACCACACCACCTCTCACTCACCCCCAGCAGGATGTGGGAGAGAACTGGAAGGGTAAAAGTGAGAAATTTTTTGGGTTGAGATAAAGACATTTAAATAAGTAAAGGAAAAGCCATGCACACAAGCAAAGCAAAAAAAAGGAATTCATTCATCACTTCCCATGGGCAGGTAGGTGTTCAGCCAAAAGCAGGACTCCGTCACGAGTAACAGTGTCTTGGAAAGACAAACACCATCACTCCAAATGTCCCCCCCTTTCCTCCTCCTTCCCCCAGCTCTATATGCTGAGCATGATGCCATATGGTCTGGAATATCCCTTTGGTCGGTGGGGGACAGCTGTCCCAACTGTGTCCTCTCCCARTTCCTTGTGCCCAATTCCCCCCAGCCTCCTCTCTGGCAGATGGGGTGAGGAGAAAAAAGGCGGTGACTCTGGGCAAGCCCTGCTCAGCAACAACCAGAACATCCCGGTGTTATCAACACTGTTTCCAGCACAAATCCAAAATGTAGCCCCATACCAGCTACTGTGAAGATAAACTCTACTCCAGCCAAAACCAGCAYACCATTGCTAATTTCAAAGAACCTATTTACATGACAAAAAAATAAGTTGTGTTTTGTGCTCTCTGCACTCAGTAGAAAGAAAATTTGGTCTCCAACTTGCAGATTTTACAAAGATTGCCTATGTGTTGACAGAAGAAAACCTTCAAATGTGCAAAATGTGGAGTTTTATGTACAGTGAAGCTTTTACAGCAGCTTCTTGTATTATGGAACTTTGTAATGCATGACTTTCACCTTGAGAGGTACAAAAGTCTGTACGAATTTCCTTTCAGATGTTGTGTTATGAACAAGCAGAGTCTTTTATTGTGGCCAAATATTCAGGACAAGAGTTAAGGGGCATACCCAAATCCAGACGCTTCTCCCATGCGAGCAACTGCATGAGATTTTGACATTTGTTAGTGACCCTGCTCCAGACACCATCCCCCAAATCCCCAGCAATAAGGCAACTGCATGGCTTAGGGGATTGGTAATCGGATACCTCACCTCCAGGTCATCGCAGGTCTCTGGTTCAAGAGCAGCAAGGCTTTGTAATGACTTAAATGCCATTGGATATTTATTTGGAGCCATACATGGAGAAGTGAACATATGATTTCTGTGTAATGAGCAGTCGATGTCCACCTATAGATACAAATATTATGACAGCCTGTTTGAAACATTTGAATGACTGAATATCAGCCTAACAGAGATTGATTAACTCCCTAATAACAGTCAGAATTGTGTTTTGTTTTAGTGCTGCCAGGACAGTAAAAACATCATGGTTTATATATGTTTATATATATATTTATATAGTATATGTTTATTTGTTTTTATATATACTTATAGTTTTATATATAAATTTATATATACTTACATTCTGTAACAGAGAGAGACAAAAGCCTGTGTTTAACCCTCCTTTTTTTTTCTCTCCAGGTTGTAAAAGACTTTGAAAAGTGGTTTTGAATGGTACTGGAGGCAATCCAAAGCCAAATTTAATTTGAATTTTCGGTCTTAGCTGGTACAAGTTCAACAAGAGCAAAAATACGTTCTGCAGGTTTTCTTAGGCACCTTACTACATAGTAGAAACTGTAAGTGCAGAATTTGAAACTTCAGCACATCTTTAATGAGGATATTGATGAGGATACTGAAATAAAACTACTTCCAAGGTCAGTATTAATCTAATACTAGTGGAGTCAGACTGCATGGCCTGTGCGTGAGAGGAAAAAAGGTAGATGATGCTCCCTGTTGAGGAACCAGGAGAGGCTGTAATGGTCAAATAGAAACATGATGCCTTCTCCAATCTCCTGTCTCTGGTGGTTCCGGAAGAGAGAGGGGCTGGCTGGCACGAACACCCTGCCCATTGGCCCGTACTGCCTCCCAGTGGGCGTCAACTGTAGGGATGAAACGCAGGGGGTTTTAAAATGCCTGGTACAGAAGCCATTGTCCTCGGACAACTAATGGGGGAATTCGCTAACAGCCAGACTTCGGGTATCTAAAACCAAAACGACAAAACTCTTGATCATCTTCCAGTGTGCAGTTCTCTGTGAAATTACAGATGCATGGTTTGCCTATGGCTTTGTGCAGAACATACATCTCCATATAAAAAAAGACCGAACAAACAAACTCAAAACCAGTTTTGGCAGGCAGCCTTACAAATGTGAGTTCTCATCATATCAACTTGCATGCAGAGGGCTCTGTCCCTGTCACTCTCAGCTCTGAGAAGCAGCAGCAGAGTGGTAGCACATCCCATGGCTGTGGCCAGTTTTACTGTACCCTCCATGCAGTGCTAAGAGTAACTTATTTTTACTTTTCACTTTTCTTGAGTGTGCTGAGAGCAACAGCACAGGACATTAAAAAGGGATCCCAAAAATGAAGAATGAAAGAACATGAGGAAAGAGCACCGTTTACTGCAGTAAGGTCTCCACAAAGGAGTAAAGGAAGAGTTGGGGGAAACACTTCTATACTTCTTTGATAGACTACAGAGTTTCACAGTTTACAGCCCCAACTTGCCTTTTCCTTCTGGGCTTAGCAAGCCAAGGGATCTGTTCAGAGCTAGGCACCTCAACTCTACATTTTTCCCAGTAAAAACACCAAAACAATCCCTCCCAGCCCTGTGCAGACGCTGTGACCTACCTGAAAACAGTCGCCTAAACCTTTGTGTTGGGATGTTTCTGTCTTTGCTGCAACTGCAGGCAGGAGGAAGCTTTGGGGAAAACAGTTCTGGGGATCTGTAGAAGTCACAGAGCTGTGCAAACACTTGTAAGGATTAGAGCTGTTGCCCGAAACATTGTATTTGTCTATGTCTTGTACCTTGCTCTTACAGAATGGGTAAAAAAAAAAAAAACACCATACAGTGCTATAGCACTTGTGCAAATAAACTAAGGCTTCTCTGTCTAGGTGTGTCCAACTACCAAGGTCACCTAGGTGTGGGGGTTTTTTCCTCCAAAGTTATCCTGTTCAGGGTGTAATATCCTGTTTCATTTCTGCAGTCCTTATCATTGAAAGTTAATGTTCGGGATCCTTGGATCTGACACCCTCCCAGTGCACACAAGAAATAGAACTGAAAAACATCAAAGCAAAGGGATAGTACTGAATACACAGAAAAGGCAGAAGTATTACATTGGAAGTATTGTTCTTCAATCACGCTGCTTTGTGGAGAGCTTACATTATCGGGTTTGTGTGTGTGTGTGTGTGTGTGTGTGTACACGTGTGACACTCCTTCAAAGGAGGAAATAAGATGCCTAACTTTTAGTACAGAAAATTAGTAACAAAATAACACACAAGCTATGGGGCTGATAGCATCTGTGTAATCCTGTACTTAATCTGCTATCACCAAAAAAAATCTGTTGACTTTCCAGTGCTACTCTGCCCAGGCTGCACACAACAATTAATGGGCCTGCGTTACCCTACGCCTGTGACAACCCCTAAAGTTACACGTTTGCACCTTAATTTTTACAAATCGGTGCCCAAGCAGCGCTGCCCACCCAGCTGGGAAAGCCCAAACCCCTCTCGAGCTGTCCCATTCCTCCTCGGTTTCCCGGAGGGCTGCAGACGCGGCTGGCCGCGGCCGCGGTCCGGGCGGGAGCAGGTGCACGGGAGCGGACGCCCGGCGGTGCGCCGGGCCGGGGGCAGGAGCGAGCGGCGGCCCGGGGCGAGGCGCTCCCGCCCCGGTGCGGGGCGGCCACGTGGAACGGCGGCTCCCGCGGCGGCCACTTCCTGCTCCGCATCACCCCGGCCGCTGCGCCCGGCGGGGAGGCAAGCGCGCAGCCCGCAGCGGGGAGCCTACCGGGGCGGCGCGGGGGAGGGAGAGAAAAAGGGGGRGAAAAAGACAGAAAAAAAAGTTTGTACGTGCGGCGGCGGCGGGAGCACAGCCTCCGCAGGCGGGCGGCTGCCGGAGAGCAGCGGCGGCCGGGGGAGGCGGGGGAGCGGCGGCGGGGCCGTGCCGTGCCGCGGGGGGCGGAAGGCGGACGGTGCGCGGGGCCGGGCGCTGCGTGCGCGGCGGCGGGAGGCAGAGGGCGGGCGGGAGGATGCGGCTGAAGCTGGGCTTCCTGCTGCGCGCCGTGCTGCTGGCGGGCAGCTTCTTGGGGCTGCTGCTGCTCTGGTCCTCGCTGTCGCCCCGCGCCGAGGAGCCGGATC
This sequence comes from Amblyornis subalaris, assembly GCA_018881555.1. NCBI lineage: Eukaryota > Metazoa > Chordata > Aves > Passeriformes > Ptilonorhynchidae > Amblyornis > Amblyornis subalaris. The sequence continues at coordinate 530,882 of JACAXG010000124.1, read as the reverse complement.
TCCCGGGACGGACGCGGGTGAGTGCGCGGCCGGGGCGGGCGCGCCGGAGCGGGTGGCGGGGCCGCCGCCCGGGATGTGACCGGCGGCGGCCACGGGCGGGCGGGGGGCGGCTGCCCGGGCTGCGGCCTGCGGAGCCTTGCAGGCCCGAGAGGAGAGTGCGGAGCGGCGGGGCCGGCCCCATCCGGCCCCCGGAGCCGGCGTCCCTGCCCGGGCGGCGTCGCGCCCTGGGGCTGCCCGCGGCGGGGCTCGGGGGCGCCGTGTTCCGAGGGGGCCTGGGCGGCCGAGTCCGGCCGGTGTCCGGTCCGCGCCGCCCCGCCTGGCGCGGAGCCGCCGCAGCCCCCCCGGTCGCCGGGAGCGCGCCGCCGGTGTCCCCCGCCGGCGGAGTGGTGCGGGCAGTGTCCCGCCGGGGCCCTCCCTCCCCGGCACTTCCCCGCCGGCGGCGCCCTGGACACCCGAAACGCGTGGGATTGTCTTCCCTTTGGGGCTTTTCCATCCCTAAATAACCTCGCCGATGTCCGCTGCGTAAGTGCCCTGCAAAAGTCTCCCCAGGGCTTCAACAAAGGGTGCAGGTGTTGCCTCACCAACTCACCTGGCTGCCACAGATCGGTTTCCCGACGCTTTACTAACCAAAGGGCAGGTTTGGCCAAGGAGAAGCAGCAGATCAGGTAATTTGAGAACAGCGCACAGAAAACCAAAAGGCGCTGGATTTATCCAGCTGGTGGTGCAGGTCTCCCACCCCGAAATGGTGGGAGCACAGGTGAGGTGCGAGGTAGGCAGCGCTTCGACTAACTTCGTGAAATGCTTCGGGAGGTCAGACGAACAAATCTGCAAAGGGAGTCTTGCCTTGTATTAGTCAGGTGAGAATAATCTGACCCTTTGACACCAGGGTCTTAGAAGGAGTCACAGTACTTCTTCCGTTTTCACCAGATGTGTTAGAGCTCAGGAACATAACTGGACTTAAGGAGATCTGCTTGAAGTAAGATTAGCCAAGATTAAAATAATCTTGGTAAAGTCATAAAATTTTCCAGTGATTATCTTAAAAAGGGATCTTTTATTATGTGTTTACTAATGATCTTTGTCCTCTCTAGAGGGCTGCTTTGGATAATTGTGGAAAGCAAGTGAGCTGACGGAACTCTTGCTTTCAAAAACTGAAAATGACTTTGGACTCCTTCAGCAGATGCTCTGTCTTCTGAAGCTGTTACAGTTTGCTGTATCTTGGCAGYCACTGCTGAGATAATAGGCCATAGCGGGTTTTTTTTGGAGATAAGCAGTTTATTAAGTGGTGAAGTTTCTGTAATCTGTTCTTCTAGACACAACATGGGCTTTTCTGTGTGCAGAAAAATCTTCAGGAATTTATTTGCATACCTCACAAGAAAATGTCAGGCAGTAGACATTTTGCATCAAAACCAATCAAATTACTTTTCCTGCTCAGGAAAGGGCTGTAAACATACTTGCAAAGTGACAGTGTTGGAGGGAGAGGAGGGGAGAAATTGTGGTTGCGTTGCTGTATAGGGCAGTGACCATCTTCAGATGCTTATTTTGGAGTGACAACTGAAGTATTGCAGCCCTACAGTGCATGTGCTGTATCAACCCACTCAGGTGCTGTAATGAATGGTGCTGTCCTTTCTCATGAGCCTAAAGGCTTTTGCGCAGAGACTTTTGAGCTGTATCCACTTCCATTCACATGTGAGGTCTAATTCAGAAATCTTCTCTAGCTGGTGTGCATACCAGTAAAAGAATTGCAAGAGTTTTTATGGTCCAGCCCCTGTTAAAGCAGGATTCTGTCTTGATTACCCTGTCTTGACCTGAGGAGGAAATATCCATGACAGCCATCTTGGGAAATAATTCAGTCTTTGTGGAGAACAAATACAATTATATTAAGTCAACACTGTCAAAAATGAAATCTAAACAGAATATCTGGTTCGTTAGCTAGATCAGCTGTTTACTTGCCTTTGTGATATATATGAGAGTGGGTAACACATGCTGCTTCATCATTTTCTGGGAAACATTATTGTTATTACTAAATTCATGTTTTGGTTTGGAGTGCTTTCCACCTCCGAAGATGCTCAGGTAAGGAATACTAGTTAAACAGTAATGACGATGTTCGCTGCTATTAGTCCTCTGGCATATTTCTGGGAAGCTGTCAGAGCCCAAGAATATGTCTGGAGGGTAGGACCTGCATACCCTGCATCATGTTAGGAGAGGCAGAGCTGACCCCAAGAGCTGGGCTTGTATCTTGGAGTGTGCTCTCTGCAGCACCTGGGATTGTGCCTTGCTACAGCTTCAGCATATGAGAAGTAGGAGTTTAATCTTAACTGCTTCTTTGAAACACAGTGGTGTGCACTTTGTTCTGTCATACAAATGTGTGTGTTTGCTCTGTTGTTAGTTGCCCAAAAGTTTGTTAAGCTGAAGATGACAGATTATTATTCTTCTTCCCATACAACACCCTCCTCCCTTTGCTTGTGCTGAAAGTTCTAGCCAACAAATATAAAATTCCTTGTCAGACAGTACTTAAAATAGAACTTAGCTTTTTTAGCTAACCTCAGGCAGTACCCTTTCCCTCTTTGCACTGTAACCCTGGGCACTTTTTAATAATGCCAAAGCATTAAAGATGTAAAGGTGAAAAGGTTTGCTGTGTTGTTCTTTTTCATGTTTATAACCTTGAATGTTTTCCTGCTCACAGCGGCAGACAATAGGTAATACTGAAGATCTTTTAGTGTTTAAGTATATACGTTTTAAAGAATTGTCCTTTCAAATATTGTGTTACCTTTTTTTCTACTGATTTAAAAGATTTCAGAGGTCTTTTGGAAAGTAAAAACTATTAACATACGTAGAGTTTTCAAAATGAAAGTGGAGAAGTGGCTGTTTAGGAAGGAAATGAGAGAACAAAGTGGTAATAACAGTAATACAGATAGGTGAAGATAAGACCTTTCTTTCTGATAGAAGTCTCCCACTGATGCATATGCAGAATTTGGGAGGACAGAACTCTTCTCTGAGTTCCTGACTGTGGAGCTTTCTCCAAGCACCCATTTGAAGAAAAAGTGCTTGTGGGATTTGGAGCGAGACGTGAAGTATTTATTTGCATTATCAGAAATATCCGAAGACAATAAAATAACCGTGATCCTTAAGAACTTCCAGTTTCCAATCTAAATCAATTAGAAACAATGAAAATGTATTAAGGTCTGTTCTCAGAGTCTTAAGTGCRTATCTGCTTTTGTGTAAGTAAGCATACCTACTATCTGATAGTAAGGGTTGCAAGGTTACTGGATAGTTAGGCAGGGACTCTCTTGTTTATGGCTGTCAGAAAAAATTAGGTAGAATCATTGATTTGATTACCATGTCATGTCTTTTGAATATTTTCTGATACTTTCTGCTCTTCTGGGTCAAGGGATCATGGCTTTGGAGCCAGTAGGAAATGATTGAGAATCATAGAATCAGAGAATATGCTGAGTTAGAGGGCACCCATCAGGATCATCAAGTCCAACTCCTGGCAGGACACCTCAGGAGTCACATCATGTGCCAATCACACCACTGAGGCCATTCAGCGTAAGAAGATTGCTGTAGGGATCCCAGCTATAGTATTTGTTGGTCTCCAGCGAGATGTGTTGCTAATGATCAGCCTCAGAGGTACAGCCTTAAAAGCTGGTGTTGTCAAGGAGTAGGTGGTACAGCAGGGAGAACCAATGGACTGAAACAGTAATAAATGATTCGTTACTGAAAAGTTGAAAGCTTATTTGAAGAAGTAAATGTACTGTAGGCCAACTTTAACTCTACAAATCTGACCAATTACAAATGACCCTATTCATTTGTCCACATGAAGGACAATAAGGAAGATGGTCCAGTGTGTTCCTAGGGTCCAGAGGGGGATTAGTAAGGTAGTAAAAGAGTTGCTGGAAGTGTGTGGCTGACCTTGCACAATGCAGAAATGTAGTGATGAGATTGCTAAACCCACCAAAAAAATTCCATATTCTGCCCTGTTCACATGTGCAGTGAGGGGAACTTCCTGAAAACTTGCCACGGGCTGCTTGGCCTCATATTTGAGAACCTGGTGCTTCAGATTTGAAGCATTACACTATTTTCAGTATTTGCCATAGCCACTACGCCTGAGCCACCAAAGGACTTGCCATATAGTGAAAGCATTTAATTTTCTGTAAGTGACATGTTTTTAATAGGTTTTTGTTTAGGTCTTATTTGTTTATCAACAGTTCTCAGACTTTCTGGACTGTGTTCCCAGAGCTTTTTTTGTGTGCATAAATAATTGGACAACTGTCCCCTTCCTCCTACCACCCCTGAAAGCGTGGACATCTCCTGTACCAGATGTGCTTAACAGAAGCTTTTGAGGTTAGTCTTCCACCCTCAGACATTTATACTCCCATCTCCCTGCTAGGACAGCTAGCTGTCCTTGCTGCCAGATGTCGCGGCAGCCATGTCAGAGTGAGGGAAGAGTGGTTGCCCTTGGATAGGGAGAGGAGGCTTTGCTGAGTGCCCTGGTCAAGTGGCAATTCTAGCATGTCCCTTTGGTTTGGGAAACCAGATGATGATCTTGCAGCTGGGGCTGTGGGCCTTCACCAGCTGCCAAGTTTAAACATTACAATTCCCACATGGCCAATAGAAGGTGGAGAATTTATGATGTGGCAGCAGAAGCTTTAGAAAATAAAAAGAAATAAAAGGTGAATGGACATTTTCTGAGCTTACTGGTGACACCCCTTCTCCCCCACTTTAAGAACTGCTAATATCCTGTATACCTTGGCTGGATTGTCACTGAGATCTTAATGACAACTTGCAGACTGAACTTGAAGTGTTACTGTGGTTTAAATTAGATTCTTTGTGTGGAAATCCCAGAGGAAATTGTTCACTTTCCCTTAAGGAGTAATGGCAAGTGTRCTTAGAAGAGAAACTGAGACACAGGAATTTGAAGTTAATATCATTACTGGAGGAAAGGCGGGAATTGCAATAAGATGATAAATCTGCTGTAACAGGGAGAGTGGTGTTCTGTAGTGAAAGGATTCAAGTTTTCTGAACTTTGTAAAAACGTGATGCATGGTGGTACACAGGTGATTAAATGACAAAATAATCTCCATTTGCTTTGTATAATTTTCTGTATGTTGGTCACTTTTTTTACTGGTTTGCCTTTCTGTAATTGAGTGACACCTAACACAAAAGGCACTGCACCAGTTCTGCCACTCTGTTGTTATCTGAAAGCTGAACACAATCATTCATCACCTGGGTATGAAAAGTGCAGGGCTAGACATAGCCACACTACCTTCTACAATCAAAGCTGTACTAAGTCACTACTTCTTGTGTGACATTCACCAGAAATTAACACCTTGGCAAATTTTTCGTGCTCAACAAGTTCAGTTTGAAGACTGTGCACAGTGAGGTAGTGAGCTTGCTATAGCCAAAGTATGGCTTTTGTAGCAAGTAACCATCACTTCTTTACAGTAATCTTTTGTGTTGCTTGCAAAAGTACTAGGCAAAATGTTTTTAGATATTAAATAATTTTTTTAATATGTGCTTTCATCTAAATTTGCTTTGAAAAAGCTTGTAAAAATCACCCTTGGGAGAACATAAAAACCCAAATCCCTACCGTATTAAAAGCGAAATCACTTGGCAAGTGCTTCCAGTTATGTTGCAGAATCAATGACCACAGAGCAAATAATGTAAAGAAATAGAAAAAAAAGAAAGCCTGTATGATACTTACAATTTATGTATACATATATAGATTGTATTAAAAATTTCTTGAACTCTCTCATCATTAAGAACCCTTGTATTAAGTTAGGTAAAGAACTTGTTATTGTCTCAAGACTATTAATTATGTATATGTCTAGTCGTCTATAAAAAGCATTTTTGTGTATGTGACAAGATTCCTTTTGTCCTATTTTAGCCCCAAGTGTTGCCATTTGTGAATAATATAAAAGAATTGAACAGCTGAAAAATCAAAGATCTTAAGCTAGGACTGGCATTCGCTTTTCAAGAATCCCGTTGCCGGAGAGGAGGGATCTAGGGTATCCAGGGAACCTTTGGCAGGATCCTCAGCATAGGATGAAAGGTGACTCTGCACACTTAGGTAAGATAATGCAACAAAAACCTTAGCAATTGTGTCTGTTTTGGGGATGACACAGGTAGAACTATTAAACTGTTGCAATACCTAATGAAGAAACTGTGTGTAAGACCACAGAAATCGGGATCGACACCATGGAGTGGGTAGGCTGTAATTTGGTTTTAGGGGGAAAAAAAACAAAAGAGAAATGGTAATTTGTGCTGCTTAGTGTCCAAATAGTGGGGCATTGAAAATAGCATGTAATAAATTCCTCTTTTAAATAAAATTCTAGGTAATAGTTAACTCTCAGTTTTAAAACTGGTGAATTAAGGTATGGGTGGCTAAGCTGAAGTAGTAGAAATTCTGAGGCTAGTAAATTTAGTTACTATAAAAGACTCATTGGGTCATCAGGATGACAGCATTGAGAGAAGGCATATCTTATCCAGAAGTAGATTCATGGATTTTTCACCACTGCTAAGCAGCATTCACCTTCCCTAACCCAAGCTCAGCAGAGTTAAAATTGCTTGTATTGAGCTGACGTTCTCTAATGAAAAATGACARCGTCTTTGTCCTATTTTTGTCAGATATTAAATCAGCATTACACGAGACTGCCAAGTGGAAATAGGGCAGGATAAGCTGTTACATTAATAGGTTTGACTTCTACCTTGGGGGGGGAGAGAGGATGCTTTTTACAGTAACTAGGCCATATAATCTGAGAAGACTCAGTCTAGCAACAGTTACGTTTAATTACTAGATTTGCTGTGTAACTATGGAAAACAATGTCTGCTCTGGACGATTAGTTTAAAATTAGCAACATAGAATCACAGAGTATTCTGAGTTGGAAGGAACCCACAAGGATCATCTCCTGGCCCTGCGCAGCACCGTTCTCAAGAGTCRCACTGTGTGCATGAGAGCAGTGTTCAAATGCTTCTTGAATTCTGTCAGGCTGGTGCTGTGACCACTTCCCTGGGAAGCTATTCCAGTGCTCAACCACCTTATGGGTGAAGAACCTTTTCCTAATTTCCAACCTAAACCTCTCTTCACACAGCTTCAGGCCATTCTTTTGGGTCCTATCACTGGTCACCACAGAGAAGAGATCAGTCCCTGCTCTTCTCCTCACAAGGAAGCTGTAAATGTCAATGAGGTCTCCCCTTAGTCTCCTCCAGGCTGAACAGACCAAGTGACCTCAGCCGCTCTTCATATGGCTTCACCTCAAGGCCCTTCACCATCTTTGTTGCCCTCCTTTGGACACTCTCTAATAACATCRTATCTTTCTTATATTGCAGTGACCAAAACTGCACACAGTATTCAAGGTGAGGCCACCCCAGTGCAGAGCAGATCGGGACAATCTCCTCCCTTGCCTGGCTGGCGATGCTGTGCCTGATGCCCCCCAGGACACAGTATTATGGCATACATACAGTGCAAGTAGCTCTGTGCTGCTGCATTTCGAGCTGCAGATTGGACTCTGGGTGGCAGAGGTGGCCCAGGCAAGAGGCTGTGAAGTAGGATCCTTTGTATAACCAAGAGCACAGGGGACACTGGGAGGCACAGCACGAGACTGTGCATACATCCAGGCTTGCCCCACCCAGGTGCTTATCCAGCTGTGTGCTGGCTGTTTTGACCAGGATGATACTGAGAGACGGTATCAAGAGCCTTAATCCTAAAAGATTACATTGACTGGCTTCCCTTGATCACCTATGTGGATTACCTTGTCATAAAAGGAAATCAGATTTGACAAGCAGCATTTTCCCTCATGAACCCATGCTGGCTGTGACCAATGACTGCGTTGTCTTTCAGGTGTTTTTCAGAATAATCTCCCAGAATAATCTCCACACTTTTACCAGTCACTGAAGTGAGACTGACAGGCCTGTTGTTTCTAGGGTCCTCCTTTTTGCCCCTTTTGAAAGTTGGGATAATGTTAGCCAGCTTCCAGTCAACTGGGACATCTACAGATTCCCAAGACCTTTCAAAAATCATCAAGAGAGGCCTTGTGATGACATAGCCAGCTCTTTAGGTATTCTCAGATGAATCTCATCAGGCCCCATAAATTTATAGGGATCCAGCTGGAGCAGCAGATTCTTCACAACTTCAGAGTCAACTGGGAGTTTATCATTTTCACAACCATGGTAGTCCATCATCGGTGTTGAAGACTGAGGCAAAGAAAGCATTAAACATCTCCACCTTGTCAGTGTCCCTGTATGTGAGGTGACCATCCTCATCCTGTAACAGGCTGATGTCATTTCTGCACTGCCTTTTGACAATGTATTTTAAAAAAATCTTTTTATTGTCCCCCACAGTCCTGGTCAGCTTCAACTCCAACTGAGCTCATGCTGCTCAAAAGGCCACCTCTTCCATCAGTTTTCTTCAATATTTTTGTGAATTAAAGGGAATTTATCTTGATTGAATCTGCCTTTAGCAGTCCACCTCTGCCCCACGTGCACTAGGGTTAGACACTGTTTTGATGAGCGAGGTTTCCCCCACTATGACTAAGTGCTATGCTCAGGTAACGTGTTCAGGAGGGAAGATATCTCCAGAATGTCCCCAACAAAGGGGAGCAGTTAGCAGCCAGCAACATGCATGTCCTCACAACCTCTGATACTGTTTAGACTTGGATTTGAGGGATTTCTGGCCTTTCACTTAATATAGGTTGTAGGAGAAAAAATTAAACTTAGTGGATTTCTGTAAACATTAACAAAAGGCTAAGGTTGTGCTTTATGGCAGATTAGGATTTATCAGTTCAATTGTAGCCTTCTCTCTTGTGAAGGAGCTTGTGGGGAAAGKATGTGCTTTTGTGGAAAAAGAGTATTTTGTTGTTAATAACCATACAAAGATATGGAGGAGAAGGCTAATACTTGTATTCTACCTTTGTTTTTCAAATAAGCATTCTTACTGTGTTCCCCTTGCTTGGGATCAAACAATTTTGAAATGTTTGCTTACTCACTGGAATATCATTTTAATTGGTAGGTCTGAAATTTGAAAAAAACCAAATTCTTTGCTTCGTGTTTTTGAAATAGGTTGGTGCTTATAGCACAAAATCCCTATTTTCTGAAAACCCATGGACTTCCCATGTGGGAATAAAAATACTTTTCGTACTAGGCTGCATACATACATTATTAGTGAAACAAAAATGGCTACTTTTTGTAATGAAGAGATGATGCTTTAAAAAGAATTGTATTAATCAGGAATCATACATGCTTCTCCCTGCATAAGCATGCTTCTTTGCAAGAGGACAAATTGCTTTTTTGTTTTTTCACTCTGTTATAGTGAACTAATTGCTTGCTGTTCCATGGTGGCATGTATTTCTTTTAAGTTTCTCTTACCACGTCTTCTTGAATCCCTCATTCTCATCCTTGAATGCAGTAACATTTTTTAGTATTCCTATTGCTTTTCTAGGCTACAATGTATTTTCCTTTGATTTCCGTGTGGAACGTTCAGTTGCAAATAGCTGCAGTCAGCATTGGTGTGTGAACCTCTGAGCAGCAGGAGAGAATTGAAAGAAGGTATAAGGTAGAAAGAGTATACTGGTTTACATGCTGTTTACATGTGGAAAACTTGCTTTACAGTTGACGGTCTCAAAATATAACTGTTAATGAAATTAAAGCATAAGCAGATGGTGCTCAGCCCACAAAGTTTCTTATTTATTTTTGTTGTCTTTTAAGAAAACGGCAGTGAAAATAGCTCAGCAAGAGCTGTTCTGACTTGAGTAAACACAGTTTATGTTTTTTAATAAGGCAGAAAAGTATTATTTTAAATACTGTGTTTTAGAAGAAGATACAATATTTTTAATGAAATTGAATATAGTTTTTTACATATTCAAACATTTTTGTCACAATTTGGGGATTAAAATTTGCTTTGGTTTTAGCCTGTAGTAAAAGATTTTCCTTGTAAGCATGACTAAATGAACCAAGGGCCAAAGCATAGCACCCCTTCTTAGTTCTCAGTTCCTGCCTTTATGAATTTGAGATATTTAAACAATGTCTTTGTTCTGAGCTATTTAATAAGAATTCTAGATATGCCAAAGAAAGAGGTATTTACCATTTTAAATTGGCTGTAGAAAATGTATTATCTGTAATAACATTTTGAAACAAACCCAAAAAAAAAGTAACCAAGCTACCTCTTAAAAAAAGTTTCTTTTTTTCCTATTAAGGGAGAAAGATCAAGAAAGACAATATAAAGATACTGGGCTCTTCAGAGAAAATGAATTGTTCTCTTCATGCTTTAGTCTTGAAGCAAGTTTTGCTACACTCTCAGTTAAATGAGGCCTTGAAGTCAGCTCTTCAAGGCTTGTAATATATTGCTTTTATTGGACTGCTTCCCCTGCTCTGGCTCTGCTATTCCATCTCCCACARTGTTATTCTAACATTTCAAAGTCTATGAGAAGCTTTAAACCACAGCTATGAAATATGTTGGGTTTTTTCTTACCTCTTCCATGTTTTCCACCCTTATTTCTCTCCCCTCTATGAATTATGTTCCTCCTGCACAGAGCCAAGACCTTCACTAGTGATAGCGTAAAGGCAGGATCTCAGTAAATGGCAGAGATGGAAAGGTGCGGTAGGTGGGAGTTTTGTTGTTTGCTGCTTTTGATGGAATATGAGATTTTAGTGATTGTAAATGTATCACCTACCTCTGATCACAGAGTTAGCCAAGAGCCCTCAAATCCAGAAGGATGTTGCATGGGTTTCCTGTGCCTCAGCTCCTGTCGGTGAGGGAGAGGAGTCACCTGCTGCCTTTTGGATAGCTTTCTGGAGATCTTCAAATTCTGATATTTCAATCGATGTAAGTAAGGTACTCCTACAGCATGAAATTTACCAAGTGAGTAAAGTGGTCTCAAGCACTCTCTATAGAGGTATTCCAGCCCTGGGTGTCTCAAGTAAGTCTTCAGTCCCTCATTATATTTTCTTAAATACTTGCTTATTTTTTATTTATGTAAACACTACAGGAAAGTTTGGGCTAAAGAAGGCCAAGAAGTGTTAACTTGACAGTGAGGCCGTGAAGCCCTCTGAGCAGGTCCAGGCGTAATATCCTCCTCCAGGGTCATCTGCAGAAAAAACTGTCCTCGAAGAGAGAAGCTATCCATGATGCTAAAATCGAGGCTGGGAGAAGACTTTGATGCCAAAGTTGGGGCAAATGGTTACTCTGGTCCAACTTTGGCAGTGGGTGATGAGACTCTTGAGTGCACATTGACAGAGCAGTGAGTAGGTGTACAAAGTGTCAAAGCCATCGCCATTATTTCGTGTAGAGAAACAGATGGGGAGAAATGTCTGCAAGATGCAGAGTTTCTGTCTTAGAGAGCAGGCTTACCTTTTGCATGAATAGTCACATCAGTCACCTCTCAGGGAGTTAACAAGTTTTGCTCCCATTATTATCTTCTACCAAGTCTGGTGATGACAGGGGAGTTGTCAAGCTGTTGTGATAAAAGGGAGCAGACTGCCAGGATAGTTCATGTAGCTTTTAATCTTTGTGTATGCCTGGGGGGCCTTGGGAAAAGAGGATGGCAGGGAGCAGGCTGGATTAATTTTTCTGGATGAAATGGATATGTCCTGGGGGTTGGCCTACTTTAAAAATAATTAGAATTCTTTGAAATCTGTTGTCCTTGAGCACACTTCATCTGTCCTATGTCCCCTTTTCTCTGATTCCCATATGCCTAGATCTTGTGGTTTAGAGATGCCTTGTGCCTCTTTGGGAGGCGTTTGTTTTGATAATATTTCCCAGGGGTGCATAATTTCTAAATCAAAGCTGACTTGCWTATATGTGTGTGGTGAAATGCACACAGGGGCTGCAGGTAATCAGAGGTACCTGGTTATGATTTTGCTCTTAAGCCGAGAACAGAGAGGCTGCTCGACTTACAGTAAGGCATGTGAGACACTGATTCTCTGTTCTTAACATTTATATTCACCGGAAACAATGATGCAGTTTTCTTCTTTAAAATAAACGTTTAAAAATAATCCTGTATGTTTGGATCAGCTGACAAAAGTATGATTGGATCCTTACAATGAGCCTTGGTGTTGATCATTGATTGACTGCAGCCAGCACAAGTCCATGTTAGTGTAATGAGGTGCATTGATCTTGGTTATACCTTGGTTGTTCCATTTTCTTATTCCAATCTCATTCTCAGCTGAAGGATGAATACCTGATTTATTCTATTTTTTTTTCCTGCTCATTTTTTTTTTCATCATTCATTCTTTGTGTGAATTTGGGGAGTTAATTAGCTTTATTCTCACGACCCACTGTTCAACAGCTTAAGAGTTTTCTTGCATTGCAGTAAGGCATTAAGTGATATGGATACCTGGAAGTAAGGAAGAAAGATAAATGGTCAGACTACTCTTCTTGACTTTTTAATAGTTTGGGCAATATATCTTCCAACAGCTTTGTCACAGGATATAACATGCTAAGGGTTTTATGCAAAAAAAAAAGGTTTTCATTTTAAACTCTACGATTCATGTCTGTGATTAAAGAAGACTTCACAGCCTTAAACACTAAGCACCAAAGTTTTTGCTTATAGACTTGGCCAGTTAGCATTGCTGCAAAGGAGAGGCAGATTGAACAGGTTTTTGAACAGGTTTTATCTTGTATGATATTTGCAAAAATTTATTCTGTACTGATAACTTGTCAAAATACTCTTTGCAGTCTAATCCCGGCAATCATAATTTTTCAGGAATGGCTTCGTAGCTGTTAATTTCTAAGAAATGAACGGAACTTTTATCTATAATTTGGTTTATCTAGCAACTGTAATGTACTACTTAATGTTACCAAAGGCATAATGTTGTAAGCAGAATTCATTATAATTTTTAGGTTGATGCTTTAAAAATATATTTTATTAGCTTAACTAAATAATCTTGGCTCTGATGCCTTAAAATGTTCATTGGTGAGAATGCTTTTGCATGTCAGAAATAGTTGTATTTTGTCATCTTCCTTTTTTACTTTCCATGCTGAGATTTCTCTATTGCAGAGCATAATATTTTTTATATATTTACTAAAATGCGTGGACATTTATTTTAAAGCCCAGTTTTACTGATGAGGAAGTTAAGGTTTCTGATGTTCTGTCACTTTGGCTTCACAAATAGAAACCTTTCAGCAGTGTATATTTAGTAGATCTATTCATAGTCTAACACCAAACCCCAACAACTTTCCTGTAGGAAGTCCATTTTCTGCCCTACATGCATTTTTTAATTCTGTCATGCCTTAATGTTCCATAACTGKTTTTATACTGTACAGGCTGTAGCACTCAAAGAAACTTTATACTGCATGAAAGAGACCAGTTATGGCAACTGAAGTGTTTTATAACCAGTGCTGATTTTCTCCCAATGCCTGTTAACCTCCCTGATGTTCCTTTACCCTTAATATGTTTCCTTTTAAAATTTTGGTTTCTTAACTTATTATACTCTGTCCGTCGATTGAAGACATGCCAGCACTAGACTGGCACATTCCCTAATACCCTTTTTTATCTAGGTGTAGTGACATAAAAGATTGGATACAAGAGTGAGAAAGTACATGGGAGGGAGTTCTGCCTGACATTTGGGTGCACTTTCTAAGGAAAGGGTAGTTCTGGACAGCTAGAAATATGTGTTCGAACCATCATGCTGTGAAAAGTCACGAGTTCTATATATATTTTAATGAAAACTCTATTGAGAGTCAGAACTTTCCTGAAAAGGGAAAAGTGCCCTCACCTAGTGGAGGGCAACTGCTGGTTATGCATGTCTTTCCTTTCCTCCATGAATTTAAGAACATGCAGCTGTCTCCTTAATTGTGTGGTAAGAAAGAAAATCATCCTATTTTTGTAGCTTTGGTTTGAAAGAAGAAAGAGAGATTCATATTGCTGAGAATATTTAACAGAAAAATACGTTTTTAGTGTAGAGCATAACAGCATTCCTGCATTACCATTAATACCACAGGAATCCCTGGGAGAGCAGTCATGGGCTCCTGGGGAAGGGGAACAGCAGCCCTCTCCCAGACCACTCAAAATAGTCTGTTTTACTGTTATAGGCTTCTCCTACTTGGATTATTTCCATTTGGATTATTTCTGATACAGGATCTGGGTGTGGTGACTCTGTAAACCACACAACTGGGCAAGTCTGCTCTTTTTTTTTTTCCTGATGCTCTTAATACACCACAAGTATCTGACGCTCAGTGCATTAGGGACATAAGTGTGCTGCCTTTTGTGCCTCTGCTTTCTCAGCACAGTAAGTGGGTCTCCTCCAAAGGAGAAAAAATGTTTAGGGAGAAGAACTTGGTGGGGAAGGTTTGTTGGTGTTTGTTTTGTTCATAAGAATCACAGAATGGTTTGGATTGGAAGTCACTTTAAAAATCATCTGGTACCAAACCCCCTGCCATGGGAAGGGACACCTTTCACAGGACCCATTTGGATGCCTCATCGAACCTGGCCTTCAACACTTCCAGGTATAGGGCAACCACAACTTTTCTGGTCAACCTATTCCAGTGACTCACCACCCTCACAGTAAATAATTAATTCCCCATATCTAATCTAAACTGACCCTCTCTCAGTTTGAAGCCATTCCCCCTTGTCCTGTCACTACATGCCCTTGTAAAAAGTCCCTCTCCATGTCTCTTGTAGGCCCCCTTTAGGTACTGGAAGGCTGCTTTAAGGCTATCCCAAGGCCTTGTCTTTTTCAGGCGGAGCAACCCCACATCCCTCAGCCTGTCTTCATAGGAGAGATGCTCCATCCCTCTGGCCCTCCTCTAGACTCATTGTTGTGTTGTAGTTAGGTTGTGTGGTTTTGTTTTAAGGGTACAAAAGAAGCAAATCCTCTCAAGTCAGGCAGCTGCCGTCCTGCCATTCTGCACGTACTTGTTCTCCTTGGTGTCCCATAGAGGTGCTGAAGGAGGCTCTGAGGGTGGCTGGGCACCACTGGTGGGAGCAGGGCTGGGCAGCCCTTGAGTCTCCTCTGTGTGCCTGTGCACGAGTAATGGTTGTAGACAGCTGGAGAGGCAGCAGTGTTCTGCGTTTTGGTACTACCAGGCACTCTGTGTTTTTCAGCTACTCCTCACTTCCAGCAGCTTCCCCTCTGCCCTACTCCTGTTTTGAGCTAGCTCAGCACCGGTGTTTACCCTGCTTGTGRATGCCAAATTCATTTGGCTTGCTCATGCAGCTGTCTGTGGGGAGTCCTTGATCCAGCTCAGCGTGCAGGTGTAAAGGTGCTTGCGTTGGCACGCAGACAGGACAAAAATGCCTGGCGCAAAAGTAAACTGCAAAAATGTAACCATCCCACTCCATAACATGAGCCTGAAATATCCAGCACCTATCAGACAGAGGTTTAAATCCAAAACAAATTAGCAAAACCAAAAATTTAAAGGCARCTCATCTCCAGCAGCTAAAGAATACAGTTTTCATAAATCTTCTGCAAGAACTAGCTGCATCTTGTAATTCATATTTCTGCTGTTCCACAGTTCTCATTACAGCAGAGATGGAAAATATCCCCTTCAGGTTTGCTGTATATCTGCAGTGATAAGAAGATAGATGTCCATGTAATGCATCAGTGATGACATTCAGAAGACTTCAAACTTTGCTTTTTAAATAGAATGGGGAAGTTAGCTTTGAGCCTCTTCACTTGGTAGGAAGAGTGGGCAAGTGATTTTTTTTTTTTTTAAATTTTATATTTTCTTTGCAACATCTTATGTAAATCTGACATCCTTTACAAGTCTGGAGTTGTCATGCTGTCAGGAATTATAGAACTGGAAGTGCTATACTAAACAAAAGGAAAACATGCTATTTCCAGGTAAAGTGCTATGTCTGAAGCAACAGCTAAAGAGATGCATAGAGATGCTGTTTGTGTTTCTGTTGAAATTATTAAAAATGGAAAGCTGAGTAGTGGCTTATTTTTAAGCTGATTTTTTTTTTAACGAAGTGAATTGAAAAGTCAAAAGTTCCAGCTTTTGGTGGAACTTTTGCATTTTTTGTTTGTTTGTTTTGCTTTATTTTTGTCATTTACTAGAAATGTTTATTGGGATAGTGAATAAAATAGGTTTTCCTTATTTTAACTTACAACATTTGTCCAAGTCTATATCAGATGATAAAGTAATATGTTGAGAAAATGTTGATTTGGATAACTTGGTTATGACAGTTTTAAACAGAGCATATAGGTCTTATGTTGTGCTGTTGTCACTTGTGTATAYGAACTTATAAAAAGAAAGCACCTCATCCCAAAAGGCGACTGATTAATGACAGCAATAATATTGGCTTGGTTGACAACCATGGGAATGTATTGTCTCGTACAGAAGAAGCTCTTTTATATTGCTTTTCCTTACCATTTTCAATATAACAGTTTTGCAGGTTATTGAACAGTAGCAAAACATAGTGGACTTTTTTTTTTTTTTTGTATTTTGATTAGAACATCATCCTTGTGGATTTTGGTTTCTTTTGCTGATTCTGTTTTGATGTACAGTAAACAATTCTATATTGGTTACTGCCCTGTCCTGGTACATCCTTCTGTGTTATTTGTTGGTTCATGTATGTAGCTTCTCTTTTATATTGGAGATTGAAATACTGCCAATTTTCTTTTTTTGCAGTTCTTCCTCATGGGGGGCACTATCTTTCCCCAGTCAGACTAAAGTATGAACTGCCTTACTGGCTCTTTGTTTTCTAGCTGCAGGCCAGATTTTGCTGTGTTAGAGACAACAGACTCTCTTTCTCAGGGACTGCAGAGGGCTTTTGAATTGAGTTTTCTGACAGGCTTTAACAAAATTGTCTTTGTTAGAAGTTAAAGTGCAAGGCTTGCATGCAAAGGTCTTGATTCAGTGAACTGCATTCCAATCTAAACACCCTTTTAATGAACTGGATAGATCATAAGTAGACTTTGCTAATGTCTGTTCTATGTTACACGCAGTAAGTGAAGGGCACAGTTTTCATAAATGCAGTTATTAGCAGCCCCATTTGAAACCCACAAGCAGTGCACATGCCTAGGGCTTGTGGAAGTCACTCCAGCTGGAAACAGCATTACTGGGGCAATTATACCCTGAGGAAAGGCTCGCTGTCATTTTGACATCAATTTTTAACCAATATTCCATTCTCAGTATTTACATGGAAAGTCTGAATTGCCAAAACTTCAGATTTCATAAAAAGTGTTTACAAGAAGTGAACATTTGTTTAAAAGATTATGTTGCTATGCCTGTTGCTATGCTGTTTGGATGGTGAGGGTGTCCTGCAAGATAGAGACCCGATGCTGAGAAAACTGACTTCCATTTTTTCCAGGCAAGAAGGGGCGTTATGCATCTTTCTTTGTGTGTGCTGTACGCACATTAATTTGAACAGTAGAATGCTACAGTCCCATTGCTAAGGAATCAGTGCAGACAGGAGAATGATGTTCATTTGCATCTTCTCCAGATATGTGGTCAGAAACACCAGCCATAGTGTACCTGAGCTGGAAACACAAAGGTCACGTTAAAAATCTCTTCAGGAGCTGACAGATATAGGGAGATCCCTCAAAATATGTTTAGGGCTAGAAGTTAGTCCTTGGTGCCATGTTAAGAGAAGGCAGTGGGATGTCAGTTCCCAAAGCTGGCTTGGAGAGTAATGTTTTGATCATTCATCTCATACAGCTTCAAGTTTATATTTTGGCACCACCATGAATCATCTGCACTAACAAAGTAAATGTCAAGGTGGTCCATTACTTGAAGCTCAGGTGCAGCATCTGCCTCTCTGATTGGTCCTGTGGTCTCAAGGTGAGCATGGTGGCTTCCATACTCCAAATAAAAAATATTGCGTGGAAAGTGCAGAGAAATGTGCAAAGCTGGAAGCACAGTGGAGAACAGGCTGGTTTAGTGGAGTCCATTTAAAGAAGTTTGCGGATTATATCATAGCGTTCTTGCTGGCTATCTATCTAAAAGATGCAGATGCCTTGGCTGGGCTCACATATTATGCAGCTTCTAAAGCAAAGCTATAAGACAGATTTTGATATTCATCATGTTTACTTCACAGCAAAACAAGCAATGTCACCAGCTGTACGTGTCACAGAAAGAGTAGTCAATTTACCAAGGTTGATTTATCTGTTCAATAAATTGGTTTTTACTACTTTAGCATTGTTGCAGATCTTTTTTTCCTTTTTATGCTTCAAATGCATGTGCTGTGTTGATTTTCYGGTTTTTTCAAAGTATTTGATGCAGATAAGAACTTACCTTACCTCAATGGTTCAGTAGACTATAACTAATTTATTGGCAAATACCACACAGATTCTCCTGTGTAGAAAAGACCAGGAATGAAGGGCCAAGGAAAGATAAGATCAAATCGTGGAGAACATAATTGATCACAAGTTATTTCCCCTCTCTCATCTAGTCAAGCAGTACACAAGATAATGACATATATACCCTGATTTTCTGAAATCTTTTGGGAGTTCAGATGAAGCTTGCAGAAGCRGGTTTTAGACTGTATGTATAATTTGCATACAATGCAGTTTTTGGCTTTAGCTGGCTGTTTCATTGAAGAAGCTTTCAAAATGGTAGGGTTGATCAAATTCTAAAAAGCAATTTAAAAAAAAAGAAATAGACTGTTTTAAAGCTTGAGAATGGTGACTATTTCAAGATAAATGAAAATCTAATCATGCAGTTTGCTTCTTAATAGCAACAAATATGAAATGAGATTGATGTATCTGTCTTTAAAAATTGAGGCAGAYGAGATATAGCACAGAAAACTTTATCCTTTGATCAAGAGTGTCCATTAGTGATGGATTTATTGTATTGTAAATGTCATTTACTCACTGAGTTATAAAAAAGAAATGCATGATTTTTAAATATCCATCTGTCTCAGATGGTTGAGAAACAAGGATGAAGTTCCTCTGCAGGCTTGAACCAGTGCAGTGTTCATAGCTGATGCCTGAAGGGCCAGAAAAGCTGTCCTCTACCACTTAGAACATGAGGATTGATGATAGGTTTTGTTTCTTTGAGGCTTTTTCTGGAAAATAATAGAAATTGGATTTTATCAATAGTAAAGTTATGGATTATATATTGTAACTCTTTTAATTCAAAGCGTATGTGTGTCATGATTTACTGCAGGCAGCAGCCAAGCCCTAGGCAGCTGCTTGCTCACTCCCCCACCTGCGGGATCGGGGAGAGAATCGGAAGGTAAAAGCCAGAGAACTCATGGGCTGAGATAAAAACAGCTTAATAGGGAAAGCAAAAGCCAAGCACACAAGCAAAGAAAAGCAAGGAATTAATTCACTGCTTCCCATGGGCGAGCAGGTGCTCAGCCATCTCCAGGAAAGCGGGGCCCCATCTCGTGTAATGGCTACTTGGGAAGATAAATGTCATCACTCCAGATGTCTTCATCTCCCTCCTTCTTCCCCCCACTTTATATCATGAACATGATATCATATGGCCTGGAATATCCCTTTGGTCGGTTGGAGTCACCTGTCCTGGCTGTGTCTCCTCCCAACCTCCCGCACACCCCCAACTTCCTCCCCAGCATGGCAGTACGAAAAGCAGAAAAGGCCTTGTCTCTGTGTAAGCCCAGCTCAGCAATAATAAAACATGTCCACGTTATCAACCCTGTGTTCAGCACAAATCCAAAACACAGCCCATACCTTCCACTGTGAAAAAAAATCCAGCACAGCTTCTTTTTACCTGCTTATCTCTACAGCTTAAAGCCTGATTACTTAAATTTTGGTAGTTTCAGTCCAAAAGAAACAGTTTTATCTATTTCTTTCTTCAATCTACAGAGAACATTCCTAAAACGGGCTTGGTCTTGGTAAAATTAAAAGCGTTGCTCCTTCCTAGTCCACTGTGTAATAGTGCTACATGGGAAAAGGAGAATAATTCTTCCTTTGTGGAAGGAAATGAAGCTGGACAAAGGACATCTTAGAAGTTCTTAAAAATCTCTAATGTCCATATGAATAAACATGAGTTCTATTTTTAGAATCTTATTGAAACATATTCATAAAATGAAGGATATTCCTAGAGTGAAACAGAATGTGGAAGGAACAGTGACTCAACTAGAAAGGTCACAAGCTTCATTTAATGTTAAAATGTAGTGGTGAGAACAAATCTTGTATTGAAGCTCTTGAGTGATGCTGTATTTTAAGCCCTTCATCTTGCAGGGCACAGCTTCTCAGTAAAAAAGGATGAAAGAGATTTTTGGGGTGGGAAGGAGATGTTTGTTATTGGTGAACTATTAAGGGCTGTGGAATATAGTTCTTAGCAATCATTGCAAAGCACTGAGTGTAAGTGTAGTACTGGATGAGACCAGCTGCTGGGCACAGAAGACAAGGTGATGCAGCTGAAGATCACAGGGTGGAGGAGTGAAATGAGAAATTACCAGAGGGAAGGTGTGAGTGATAGAGGTGTTAGTATTCTGGATTATGGCAATATTGCAGCAAAACAATTCATTCTCATGTCTGCTTTCTCTCTTTTCCATTTGATTGCAAAAACTACAGGAATTTTTTGCCAAGTTGAAAGTGTATGCACACTGCAATAGTAGAATAATACTGTAGAAAGAGTTAAACTACATGGATCAGCACATACTATATTGCTAAGATATCAATACAGCACTGTTTTCGGGTATTCAGGCTATTTTTCCTCTTAATTTTTATTAATTKTTAAAGTTGCATAGTCTTGGGGATCTTGGGGATCTTGGAAAGGAGGTAAATTAAGCTTCTGAGAAGTGTGTGAATACCATTTTACTAATCTACATTAATAAAAAAAGATCTGTTCTTCTAGCCTCTAATAAGCAATGCAGAGAAAGACAGTAAAAAAAAAACCAATACATTTTTTTAATGAAGAGGGTAAGAAATACTCCAAGAGTCATGAAGACCTGAAATCTGGAGGCCCTTTTGCATCTTGCAGTCAGCTCTGACAGAGATGATTTCTTAAGCAATTGTCCGTTTTTTTCTTAATACTCATAATTTTTCCTCTTAAATGCTTATAAAATCCCTCTAAAAGAGGATAGTTATGGACAGTTGTCTAATTATGGTATGTTTCTCTTTTTTTTTGTATCATAAACCAACAAGGTGTTAGTTACTCAAAGTATTATGAAGCAATTTGCTATAACTCAATTATGCTTTTGATTAAACATTGTTTTCAAAAGCTGATTGTATTGCTCCAAGCCACCTAGCCATATGCAAATGTGGTACTCCTAATCACTTGGAGGAGGGAGACAGGATAAAAAAGTCCTGCATTTAGTGCCATCATTTCTGCAGTCCGTTTTCCAGAAGAGTTTTCCTGATATTCATCTTTTGCCTGGAAGAAAGAGTTGGAAAAATTTCTTGCCTAAACCTTCTACCCTTCTCAAACAGGGTAAGTAATGACATCATATTCATCAAAACACTAAACAAAACTGGAAATTTGAAAGAAATTAGAAGGAGAACAGAAGGTTGCATTTGAACAAAATACATAGCAGTAAATGTTTACAGAAATGAGTGATGATGATGTTGATTAGAGCCACCAGAATTCTGAGCATTTGGAGACTTCCCACAGACCTCATCTGCTTAAACATTGTTTTGGGGTTGGCTGTGTCCCTACAAGCCAGTTTTGGGTGCTATTTGTTTAGAAATGCATCCGTTCATCTGCTGCTTTACTCCTCCTATGATACCTACAGCAGTTGGCACATGAACTTAAGGAACAAGTCACATTGCTGAAACTCTTGGGAGCAAGGTACCCTCCAGGTTAAGAAGTTGAAACAGTATTATTTTCATTAAATTTCTTAAGAGAAAAAAGGTTTAACTTTCTCAGCAATAAGTGTTGGCCTTTCTGTGAGTAGATGCAACTTGTCATCTCCTAAATCTTGAGGTGGAGACCAGCTTCAGGAAAAGAAGAAAAACGGAAATTGATTGGGTCCTTAGTGTCTCTGCTCTCAGAACTAAACAAGAAACTAGACTTTATCTTGGAAAGACAGGGGTCAGGGTCTGATGGGGTTTGCTTACCTGGGATGGATTTTCTCCCTGGTGCCACAGTAGAATAACTGTGCCCCAGGGCTTGGTCCTCTCCTTCTCTTTGGCCTCTTCATGGGGCTTGGCTGTTACCATAACAGTATTTTGAACAACTAAATTAAAATTAAAAGTTAAATGGCTGAATTTAGCATGAAATTAGTCAACTGGCATACAAATTAATTTTTTTTTCGTTTGTGTGGAGTCTCATCTATGCTATAGTAGCCCATATGGTGCTTTTGAGGGTAAATATAATGAACAGGTGCTTTTTTGTTGGCTTGGAGGTCTGAGTCACTGCAGTCTCCGTTAAAGAATGCATTAATGTGGATGATACTCCACAGAATTTTGTAGTTGAAATACCATGCTAAATACATGCTAAGGACAATGTAGGCTGCAATATGTAGAAATTTATGTATTGGGCAGAGAAAGAAGGAGGGTTATGCATATTTGAAAAGTAGTTGATGGCAGACTGTTCTACAGTCACTGGGTCAGCTGGTTTATTAGATCAGCCTTAAGTGTTTAACCTAAACCTTACCTTGTGTGATGTACAGTATTTGTCTTTTCTCAATCTGTGTCAAGAAGAGAGGGCCAGGATCAGTGCAGGCAGGTCTCCTGTGGTCTCTGGTTCCTTGGCCACCAGACAAATTGCATTTGGATGCAACAGAGAAAGCCACTTCATTAACAAGGAGCAAAAACACCCCTGAAAAGATGCAATGTGTGGGGAGATGCTTGCTTTTATGCTCTGTTATTTATGTTCTGTCCCACTTGATCAAGGCCAGGTTGGATGGGGCTTTGAGCAACCTGGTCTAGTGGAAGGCGTTCCCTGCCCATGGCAGGGGGGTTGGAACTTTATGATCTTTAAGGTTCCTTCCAACTGAAACCATTCTGTGGTTCTRTGATCACTTCAGTTTTCTTCTATTGAAAATGTTGATTGGTCTAGTTGTAATAAACTTGTAATCAATCCTTGCTATTCTGAGTTTTAAAGTCTTTCTGTTGTCTTTGGTGTGCTGTCTATGAGGAGACGATTTAAGAGGCTTTGGATCATACTTCTGTCTTATCAAGAGTCCTTTAACAACTTTTCTGTTATACTGCAGCAAGCAGCTGCAGTTATGGTTTTGTGTTCTTATTGCACAGGTTACTCRTGCCAACATGTTTTCATTTCTAGAACATGGGAGAGACTAAAAACGTCCCCTTAGGTAATGCAGCAGCTTCATTTATGATTCAGTTTAAGAATATTTGTGTTACTTGAAAGTGATTGTAATCTTAATGATAAGAGACTATTTTACCTGCTTTAAAACTAGCCTTAAGTTACAAAGTCAAAGACAGATTTCTTTAATATCAGTTTGTTCAGGTATTTATCTGAGTCTTTCTATTTTAGATCTCATTAATTACTATCCCAAATTGCATGGTACTCTCCAGAGCCACAAGGAGAGGTACATTGAGAGGTACAAAGAGAGTAGGTTTAGATTAGCTATTGGGAAAAAATTCTTTCCTGTGAGGGTGGTGAGGCCCTGGAACAGGTTGTCCAGGGAAGTTGTGGATGCCCCATCCCTGGAGGTGTTCCAGATCAGGTTGGATGGAGCTTTGAGCAAGCTGGTCTAGCGGAAGATGTCCCTACCAAGGCAGGGGAGTTGGAACTAGATGGTCCTCAACTCCTATTTCAACCCAAACCATTGTATGAGTCTATGACTGCTTGTGGTTAACTCTGCAAAGTGCTTGGGCATAAGTGGGAGCTTTGAGTGAAATGGATCTCTGTCAAGGCTTCTTTAGCACACCATAACTATTGAACTACAGATGGGACCAGAGGAGTATCACAGTACCAGGAATGGAAGGATGGGACGTGTAAAAGCTGAGAAAGGGTTGAATCTCAGGCAATGAGGAAGGCAGATTGGTAGGTTTAAGAGCTGGTTCGATATTCCCCAAGCACTGCGTGCTGGTGAAAACGAGGACAATAAGACTGCTATTTTTTACAGTATTTTTTTTCTGAAGCACTCAGAGTCTTTATTTTTACTTGCTTTCAGTCAGGCAGAATCTAATTGTGAAACTGCTTGTCGCACAGGAATTCGAGGAGTACTGCACCTCTCCTAAGGAGGCATCATGTAAAATAGGTAAGGTACAGGCCATGTTCTATCTGTCCTTTTTGTACTCTTAAATCTACATGAAGGTGAGAGAGAGAGAGAGAGAAGTCTGCAAGTTTTGGGTGGCCAATGGCATCCCCTGTAAGAGACTGAGTCTGGCACAAAGCACTCTGGCCAGGTCTCTGGGTAGACTCTTGCTTTCGATGAAGGTATCTGAACTTCCCAAACTAAAGGAACTTTCTCAGTCTGGACCAGATGCATATGAGTGTGACCATTGCATTTTCAGAAAATCCAGACTCCAGGAGAGATGTATCCAGCAGGAAGTTCTGGGAGAGCAGTGTCATAGGAAAAGGGAATGAGGAGCAAGGACAGGGGGTAAACCAGTGCAAGTTTAAAGAGCAATTGTGGCAGGATTGCACTACCTTGTTTGAGTTTTAAATGACATGTGCACAGCAAGGTCAAAGAGGATGACAGAAGTATTGTTAGCTCCCCTTGCAAGTGAAAGATAAAATCACAACAGAACAATTTCATTTAAATGGGATGCCTAGGTGGGTATCATACTGACATCCAAATGTGGATACGTATCTTTAAACAAGGTATTCTGCAAGTAAAAAGGTAAAACGCAGGATTGATTATGTTCCCCTCTGTCAGGCAAATAACTGGGCAATCAGGTTCTGAAAATAAGTATTTGTCGTTCTTTCATAGGATTTGTTACCTGAGAGCTTCCATAGCTTAATACAAGTTTGTATGCAATGACCTTGTGAAATGTTGGCTGCAGACCATGGCAGTAGGCAGCATCAGCCTGAAGTCACTGTTCTAGATGAATGCTTCTGCTGTGACCAGGTAGATGGTATCCAAGAAGACAGGAAGAGCTAATTGGTCTTTTTGCTCAGGGAACTCTTGGAGCAACCATTCAAAAAATAAAATGAAGTTGATGAACTGAGCTTTATCTTCCTCAGTGTCTTTCTTGAACTCACAGGTTCAAACCAGCAGACATGACCTCAGATTTTAGTGAATATTGTTAGTTTTTGTACTCATTACTAGGTAACAAGAAGTTGTTTTAGTCCATTATTTGGAATCAGTGATACAGAGACTGATGTAGATTAATGTAAGTCACTTGGAACTTGAATGCTAAATTCTGTCAAACTTCTTCATTATAGCAGAACATTGAGCTGTTACCAAATTCACATCTTTACAAACAGTTCCTCTCATTTACTATGTGCCCTTCTTATTTTTGGACATGCCACTTGCTTTTCCACAAGCAATGCTCTCAATGCGCARAAGTGTCAACCGTAAAATAGAATACAATTGTTGATTTTACTCCCCACTAAATTGTTTTACCTTGGCTAGCACAGGTAATTTTGGGGCTCAAAAGTACTGCTACTGTATTTTTTTCCTCAGTGGCCCAAGTCGATGTCAATGACTGTGGTCTGCTGGTATCTATTGAAAACTCAGTAATTTCTGTACTGTAGAAGTGTATGTACTAGTGATTGTCCTGTTCTGCCCTATCAGATAGGACATAAGGAACGAGTGGGAAAAGGATTTTACTCAATGCTGATGACTCGCAGTTTTATTACAGGCATCTATTCCTGGTAAAACCTTTTCCTCTCAAGAAGCTACTTGGGATCTGAGAGAAAAATAACAAGCTGGGTAGAGGATGGTGCAGGGCAATGAGTAGTGTATCACATGTCAATCACCTTGATAGATTCTGTGAAATCCAGGGAACAGGTGAAGAAGGAAGTTGCCCTGCTTTTTTTTTTTTTAATTAAATTTTTAAAAAAGGAGAAATAAAAAACAACCCACAACCAGCAACATGTTATTTTTCATTCCTCAGATATAGGTGGGAGTACAAAACATATCACTATAAAAGTATGGCTCAACACGCATTTCTCCAAAGCTGCGTGTGGCCCTTGCACCTCATTTATACTTAAGGGGTATGGATTTTTTATTGAATAGAACATTTATATATTTATATTTTTATATGTATRTATGTAAATATGCATATAGTGTAATGCTTGCTTGTTTATATCATCAAAGTTCTTTTTAACTGTTTGGACTTTGTGATTCATAAGTGGCTTCTGACCAAGTTTTGTGCTGAATACTCCAAAAAATAACTGATGTGGTTGTTGTCTGGCAGGATTACTTGCTCTTTGGAGAAGCCATCACAGCAATATGTTTGTGGTACAAAACCATATAGTCATGCTAGTTCTGTGTACCAAAACTTGTTCCAGGATGGTGTAACACAACTTATACAGCTCCAGTGCTCATAGATATGATTAGGTCTTGTTTGTTTTGTTTCCCCTAGGATATTTAATGGGGCAAAAATCTACTCTGGAGAAATGACCCTGGTTGCATAATGGGCTTTCATGTTGTCAGTATATGTCCAAATTGAGGGCAGCTATGAACATAAGAATATAACTTACAGACTTATATTTTCCTGGAACTGCTGGTAACAAATACCATCAACAGTGTGTATTTCACAAAAATTGCAAGAGAGAGTTGGAATAGAGGGATTTAGCAATCTGTTAGTTTTACATACATGCATTTTTAAACTTCAAAAGGTTTCTCTAACTTAGTGTAAAATTGTACTTCTCTCTGTGTTTCTACAGTTCTCATAAGTGTTCTGTTCTAAATTTCCACAACTCTTAAAAGTCACTGTAGGAGCTACTGAGCATGTAAGTATGCATTCTGTGGCCTTTGGAATGCTTCTGAAATACACTGAGAGAAGAAGCCATAGCAAGAGAGAGACAGTTTCGCCCAGACACTATGACAGCAAATGCCCCTTTTGAGCCAGATGGCTTGAATGCCATTGCTCACGTCTGACAAAAGAATTCTCATGGTCCAACTTCAGCCCTAATTTGAGTCAACGTGGTTGTCTTGTAATGAAATTGTTTGGTGGAAGGTTTTGCAAMTATAGTTTAGAGGCAGTGTTACACGTGGAGCTTAAAGCAGGCTTTTTTGTGCAAAAAGTTGTAGTGATTGAAAAGGCTTTTTATTTTAAGTGACAGCAGAAATGCCAGAGATCTTTATCCTTGTTTGAGAGGCTGGGTGTTTTTCCATTTGTATGTGCTTTTGGTCTGCAGCTGCTCCTGCAGCAGGTATAACTTGTAATTGCTGGGATGGAGGCTACCACAGTGTGCGTGGGAGGTGTGCAGGCTTATGGGATGGATCCCTTTGAGAGTCAGACAACTGTGTTGCAGGAAACGTTGCTTATTTTATTTATTCTGAAGTTCTCAAATGAAATTTCTGAAGCAAATCCACTTTGTTAACATCAATTTATTTTCAGACATTATTTCATAGAGAGTTCTAGGGAGTTGCCAGCCTTGAACTAGTTGACTGAAGAAAAGCAGATTATGCAACTTTCACATTGGCAGTTTTATTGCCAGCTACAACTCCAACCCTCCAACCAGATGACTGATCTTGCAGACCTATGAAGACCTCTCATGGTTTTTCCTCTTACTTTGCGTAATTTATGAGCACATTTCCAAAGGGAAACAGTTATGTTTTCTATATCTTCAACTGCATTCCTGTCTTCTGCAATAAGGCACCTAATTTGTGAAGCAAAATGACAATGAATAACCCTCTTTTTTTTACAAGTCACGTAGTGACTGCATTTATATCATCTTACTGTTTCGGAAACACCCATTGCAGTTACTCATACATAATCCTCTAAGGAGTGAAAAGGACATTCAAAAAATAAAGAAGCATCCACCAAACTGGAGCTAGAAAGCTGGCAGAAAATTCTAGATCCAGACCTATGGAAAAAAATCATGATCTGCGGAAAAAGCTTTTTTCTATATTATATGTCCTTTTTATAAAGATGTAATGAGATTTTGTTGTTGTTTGTCTTCAGATGTGAGAGAATTTCCAGTTTTTGCTTCTCTCCCCTCAATTTTGGACAACTTAGAAGTGTAGTATTTAAATGGATGTCGTGCTGACTTCTTCTGAGCCCTCCCTTTACCTTGCTGTTATTATCTCTTTCAAAGTTTTTGAAATAATTTTCAGACAATCTTATTGTGGGTTTTTTTTTATATGCATACCTTCCGGTTTTACTGTTGTTGTTGTATGAATACTTTTACCTGAGCCAAATTTGTAATCAGTGAGGAACACTGATTAAAAATTATTTCAGATTTTTATATGTCTTTTTTTTTCCTTTTAAAAAGGGTGTCGTGTTATAATTCATAAAAGAGAGAGGAAGCTCTAGAAGTTCCTAACTATGGCATTGTGGTTTACATGGTGACTGAAGTAGTTCTTTGACTGTGGTTTGACCTTGCTTTTTTTCCAGACAATATTTGGAAAACCCTTGTCTCAGTTTTCTGTGGAGAAATGAATAAACTCCAGGAGCTGTGGTCTGCACCATGCGTTCAAACACTGCTAGTTCCTCTTCTATTTTTTTTTTTTTTTTTAGTGTCCATAAAATGCTGAGATGGAGTTAATTTTCTTCATAGCATCCCATATGACTGCTCTGTTTTAGGTTTGTGTCCAGGGGTGGGGAGGGACAAGTGAGCAGTTGTGTCATGCTGAGGGTTGCAGGGGTTAACCCACTACAGATGCCTTCCATCTTATTTATTCGCTGTACATAGATATTGGAAGACTGAGGTTAATGAGTGTGTCTGTGTGTTCATGTATAATTTCCTTGTTTTATGAAATATTTTCCCAGGCCCACAAATGTGGAATATATTTAGTGCGTAGAAGGGAAATACAAATAAATGCATTATAATGCAAATTGTGTGTAACAGTTATAATGAGGCTAAATGTAATAAAGGATAAGTCATGGTTCTGACAGCAGCAAAATATACAAATTTCTTTCCAAAGTGTTATGCTTCAGTCAAAGCACTGGCTGAGTGGAAGCTCGTGCCTGTTTTATAGGTAAGGGAAGTGGAATGAAAGGTTATGTAATTCCACACAAACCAGGGGAATCCGAAATTCCTGTTTGCTTGAGACTAATGATCCAGGGTGGTGACTGAGCGTGGCACTGTGTAAACTTGGCAACCTATGCCAAGATCACCTTTGGACTCTTCCAGCACCCACAGCTGTTCAATTCGAATTTTCAGAAGGTTTCTCCCTGTCCAGCCCTTTTACAGTCCCCCTGTGGACCTGTCATTCATCACAGTAAACAGTGGGTTTCCATTGGGTTTATCCATCACTTGCATGATTTTTTAAACTTCAGTAATATATCCCTCAGCCATCACATCTCCAAACTGCAGAGTCTTAGAGATGAAAGACCAGTGGCTTTCCTGGTCTTTCATCTCAAGATACCTTTCTACCTTCTCCTTGATTCTGGTTACCCTACTTTGTACTTTCTCTGACTTTTTTTAAGATGTGGAGACCAGAACTAAATATTACTGAATACATGAATGCCTCAAAATTTTATGTAGTTAAAATTATGCTCTCTTTAAGCATCCTTCCTCATGATGCTCAGTGTTTTGTTGGCTTTTATAGCTGCCTCCGCACTCAGAGCAGGAATTAGATGCAAGCTGGTAAGAGCTGAGACCTCAGCACTGTTCTGAAAGTCTAGTGGCAAAGCCTTCCTTTTGATTTCTAGGGTAAGTGTGACATGATGCTCTCTTCAAAAGTCCTCTCAGGGCTTTATTTAGATCCATGGCAGCCTTCTACTTCCTTGCAAAATGTGCCTTTTCACATGCCCTTAAACTTCCCTTTTCTCCTGCTGATTTTTGAGTTCCTCAAAAAATGATGATGGAAGAACAGAATAATGTAACACTTCTGCATGTTGTATGTCTTCCCTGTTTAAACTATAACAAACAACTCCGAAAGTTTCTTGAATAAACTATTTTGAATTGGAGCCAGTCGGACTCCCATTGTTACCATGTTAACCTAGAAATATTATATACTGGATTTTTCTTAATTTCTGAAGGGTTTTTTATGCAGAATGATGTGAGGAAAATACTGTAATGTAGTAGGAAGTATTGTGTGGTTTAGTTAAACATGGTCATGAGTAAGCATTGTGCCCTTGTCACGGTAAAGGCAGAGTGCATAATGGGTGGATACCCCAGAAAGGGCTTAGCTGTGGGGAGCACTGTGTGTGGTTTCTCCTCCCACACTGCCCCAACACAGAGAGATGTTAACAGATGGAGAGGACCCAGCAAGGACCTGCTAGGAAGGCTGGGTTTGGCTGGAGAAAAGTCTGATGGGGAATCTAATTGCATCTATTCACCCTAAAAAGTGAAGTTGCAGAGAAAATGGAAATAAAGTCTTCTGAGGGGTGCAGAATGAAAGGACAAGGGGCAGTCATCACAAGATGCAATGTGAGAAATTTCTCCTGAGTTATGAGGAAAAAAACCTTCACTGTGAGCAACTTCACTGGTCAAGCAACTGGAACAGGTTCTCCTGAGAAACTGGACAAGGGGTGTGACTGCACAAGCCTCTGAGAAACCCCACCTCACTGTGAACCTGCCTTCAGCAGGTTTAAATAGGTGACATCCTTCTGATCTCAATTTTTTGTTTGATTCTGAGACATTGCTAAAATGTGTGTGTTGTTTCCTGCAGGTTTCTGAATGATCTGACATTTGTCCTGCTTACAAATAAACAATTTGAGCAGAAAATCTGGACTTTCAGCAAGGTTTCCCTATCATACTTTTGGACAGTAGTGTTGGAAAAAGCAGTGACTGTGTGTTTTGGAGTGCTTTCATGGGTGGTGCTGTTATATTCTGGAGACTTCACACTCAGACACTTCAAAGACTTTCTGTTTAGTTTCTTCCAAAATCACCCACCCTTGTTCTAACCCCACCAACCTCGCTGATCACTGAAAATGCTGAGCAGTTTTCAAAATCCCAGCCTTTCTTTTCAGTGAGAACTTCAAATCTCTTGGTGGGGAGACAGGGAGGAGTGCTGTAAATTGTTTTAAACAGGGATGCAGGAGATGCCAGTGCTTGTGGCAGTTGTCTTGAGCCCCAGCACTGCCTTGCCAGGCGGGTCTGCCTGTGTCCATGCAGCCGATCTCGTTTCTGCCTGGTGTCCCCAGTGGCATCAGCGTCACCTCACAGCTGTAAATAAACAGTGCTGCTGTTGCAGCAGAGGGAGGAATGCTTGTGGGAGCGAGTCGGGGGAGGGCGGGGGGTGTGTGTGAAGGGTAGGGATTATGTGTGGCTCGCGGCTGCCACAGATGTGTGTGCCAGACTACACGTAGTTGCAGCCCTCTGTCCCGGCTGAGGCTGTGTCTAGCAACCACTGAGCCCTGCAGAGGTCTGAGCCACCAGTGCACATAGAAACCTCAGAAACACCCCATGTCCAAGAGTGGGACCATGGATGCCGTGCTCCGGACTGCAGCACTGTTTGCCTCTGTATCACCTTCTCCTTCATAATATGCTCTGTCAGTGCCCCCTGCACACCAGTTTGAACTACAGCTTGAACTACATTCGAGTTAACATGTCCTCCATGGGTATTTGTTCTTTGAGAATGCTTTGGGCATTAGGTCATTTCCAGGACCAACTCACCAAGGTAAGTGTGGACAATGGCTGGTGATGTTCTCCAGCAGTCAGTAGCTTTAGTAAAAAGTATTCATTGAGCCCCTCACCAGAGGCTTCTCCCTTCTTGCCTAACATATATTTAGTACCAACCCATAGTGCTTTAAGCTACTGGATGTAAATGAATAAAGGATCATCAGTTTATATGGTCTGCTGTTTCTCTGTGTGTGTATACAGGATGACAAAGAAGCCAACAGACCCATGCCAAACAAAGGAGACCATGGACTAGGAAATGAGAAGTTCAAACCTGTGGTACCTTGGCCTCATGTTGAAGGTGTGGAAGTGGACTTGGAATCCATTCGAAGGAAAAATAAGGCCAAAAATGAACTAAATCATCATGGTGTTGATAACAAACAGCAAATCATCCTCCAGAGACAGTATCTCACATTTAAACCTCAGACATTTGTATACCCAGATCCTGTTTTACGACCCGGAGTCCTTGGTAATTTTGAACCCAAAGAGCCTGAGCCTCACGGAGTTGTTGGTGGCCCTGGAGAGGAAGCAAAGCCATATGTTTTAGGACCAGATTACAAAGAATCCATTCAAGCCAGCATAAAAGAGTTTGGGTTTAATATGGTGGCAAGTGATATGATCTCACTAGATCGGAGCGTTAATGACTTGCGTCAAGAAGAGTAAGCAAACCTTTTGTTTTCTTTTAGTTCTGTTTTTATGGGATTCAGTTATTTACTTTCCATATATCTTAATTGATGCTTAAAATATTATTTATTAGGCCACTTAAAGCTTCTTGTACTGAACTCACGAGTGCTGTACGATACCAAATGTTTCTGTGTAYTCTTCTTAAAGCTTAAATGATTCCTTCTAGGAATACTTAATCTATAGTGATTTATCTCTGAAGTCATCTGTTTTAGTGTCTAATTGCATGTATTCGCGTGTTCCATGTTTAGCCACAATCTTCATTGTCATATCTTTTCTTTATCCATAATTTAAGATTTGTCTTTAAGAAGGAAGGATTATCTTTATCAGACATCCCTATGATAGTTTATTCAGTTTTGATTTACCCCGATGCTTTTAAAATGGAACATAAATAAAGAGAGAACAGAAACAAAGAAATACTGTTCTCTCTAAATAACACTGCTTAATTACCCACGGTAACAGAAGTATAGATCTGCCATAGAGATGGTTGGAATAGTCTTCCAACAGTTTCTCWCAGCATTTGTCATAAAGAGGGAAGCAATCTTAGAAAAAACGTTTATTTACTTGCTGAGAGAGTCTCTATTTTGTTGTGGGAAAATTCTGGAAAGTCACTAACATTCGCTCAATGATTCATAAGAGGTTTACACAGTCTATACTGACTTTTGATATATGTTGGAACCAATTTTGCTCTCACGTTAATCTGCATTTGATATAATTTTCCTTTTAAAATATCACCTAGGGACAGGTTTCTGAGCAAACTGGTTTATTGGGAGGGTATTTTTTAGTCTGTTTTTGGGTTGAGGTTTTGTGGGCAGTGTATTAATTTAGATACGATGTTAAGTACATTGCAATTTTCACTCCTGCCTCATTCTCAGCAATGGAGCTATGCTGATCCCTGGACTGCGTGCCAGTTGCYGGGCTGTATGTATCCAGCTGTGGTAGCTGGTATGTTTGGTTGGTCAGTGACTTGTTACTGGGGCTCTGCTCTGGCCTTCTATGGTGGGTGTTTTTTTCATTTTGCAAGGTAGGAGTGAACTGGCCAGCTGTGGGTCTGACTCATACCCATGCATGTACAGCTGCTTGAATTTACTACCTGGTATGTACTCATTGAAAGCAAATGAAGCCCATGGAGTACAGCCTTTAACTTCCTTTATGCTGTGTTTCTCAGGAGACTTAGTAAAGGTTTCCACTTGCTGGCAGTCAGGAGAGGACCGTGCCTGTCCGCTGACGGTGGCAAGGAAGTGCCAGCAGTCCTGGGGGTTCACTTTGTTTTTCTTTCTTTGCTGTGGTCAGCAGTTGGTCCTTTGTGCTAGAGATTTTTCTGGAAGGGAAGAAACGATCTGGGTAACCTGTGTAGGTCAGCATTTTCTGTTTAGGAGGTTATTCCCTAGACACTGCTGCTTCTGTTGAGGCATTTGCAGCCACTGGGATCCCTTTTGTAGGAGGCAACAGGACTAAGGAAACTTGGAAGAAAAACATTTTCCTGTCAGGTGTTATGATTAACTGAGCGGGGGGAGCTGCTTGTTGCCTGCTGTTGCCAGGACTTCATCTTGGCAGAACAGGGCTTTGGCCCTGTGTTCCCTAGAGAGAGAAGGAGAAGGAGGTGGAAGCACACTCTCTCCTTGTCCTTCGCTCTGTAAGGACAGCAAAGCAGAAATGGTAACGTGTCACATGCAGGTGGGACTGGGCTGCCTCTAGCCAGGCTAGTTGCCATTTCTTTGGCACCAGAACTCAGGTACTCGCTCCCCTTCATTTTTACCCAAGGTGAAGGGCATCAGAAAGCATATATATCTGCCTAATAGTTCCACACCTGTAGCTTCCAAAAGTATTTTTGGCATAATATCAGAATTTGCCTTCTGTTCTGAAGGTCATTAATAAATGGAATTCCCAAGAATTATTAAATACTTTGAGGAAGAAGAGGGACAGCCATGAAAAGATGAATTTTAGAAACTGTTTCCTTCAAGCACAGCTGCAGATAAGCATCCTAAATGGAGGTCAAAGCCAGCAGCTCAAATCAAAGTCAGGTTTTATTATTTAATGTTCTAAGCAAGCAAACAAAACAGCATAAAARACATTGTGAACAAAAGGTCTCTTTCAGACAACATTATATCAATTATTTTATGTATTGAATACTTGGAAGGCTTGCAATTACCCTAAATAGGTTTAAGTTTTATAGCTTCTGTGTGTCTCCTGGGAACAGCAGAAGAGAGGGGAAGCAATGTGAGTTCGGCTGATATTGCTATATGCTTTCAGGTTTCCACATGCTCACTCTCCTGCTCATCTCCCAGTACCAAGAAGAAATGCACCGAAAGGTATCAGATTACCTACTGGATGCACCATTTATTTTCCTCCCACGGATCTGTTTAAAAAGAGCGGAAGCCTTTGTGGTTGATAAGGCCAGTCAACATTCACTTTAATCCTATGGAAAAGCAATATGATAATATTTTTTTGGTTAATGATATCTTGGCATTGCTAATTGAGAAAGATCTTTCTGGTAAAGACTGGGTTATTCATTCATAGATAGGTAGACCTCACCTCAGCCCTCTCTTTCTTCAAACATGAGAATTTTTAAGTGTTACCCTGTGCAGTCAGGCTTGTTCGGTGAAGTATGCCAAATGCTTTCCCAGGCTGTGCTAGCAAGAGTGAAATAGTGCTGCAAGAACTGTCTCTCTCAGCTTAAAAGCCAGGTAGCCTTAGGGCTTGTCCCTGCTGGAGGGAGAACAGGAAAGAAATACCGATAAAGGGAGATTCAATTCTGCTATGTTTGGATTTGACTTTGTAGTCTGACATGTTGCCAAGACGATTTGCCAGCTACCTTTATTGATTCAATAGGAACTTTTCTGGTGATTCTGGGTAGTCTCAGGTGCTGTGAAAAGCCTTAACTCTTGCTGCATCCTGTAGAGGGGAATAACACTGGATGGTGTGTTTTTTGTCAGCTACATCAGAATATTTCTGTTTTGCCAGTACCGCATACTCTTGGCTTATGGATTTTAACCAATATATTCGATGTTCATGCCCAGCACTTCTGTTGACATACAGCAAGTCATAAGTTTGGTTAAAAAAATCAGGAACGTCTGGGTATATGTAAAAGTCAGAGTATAAAATATCAAAGATGGCTCATCGCACTGCAGTCTTTCAGCACTCTTCAAGAGAGCCAGGGGAAACATAAACTGGGTTATGGTGGAGAAGTACCTGTTTTCCACCTTATTTCTAGCTGCAAAGAAGTAGAACAGGCTTAGCAGGCCCTGCCTAACTCTCTGTACAGTAGCTGGAAAAAAACTTTTTCTTTAAATTTGGTGATTTTTACCTTTTTTGATCTRTTTTTATCATCCTGAAAGGTGGCAGCCTTTTAAGAGCAGTCATTTATATTGGATTTTACATGTTGTCCCTGCTTCCTAGCAGACCTGCAATAAAACTAATGTTAGCTTTTGGGAAGAAGGATATTAATTTGATTGCTCCCTGGATTCTATTTTTTGTAATCAGGACTCTCCACAGAGGTAAAGCTGAAGTAAAAATAGAGTGGTAAAGTTTCTGGGTTATTTTGAATTCAAGATAAATACACCATACTAAGGAAATAAGAAAAGGCACCTAGGTTTGAGGATGAATGCTGTCAGGTAACAGCATTCCTCTGTGTGTCCTCTCAAAAAAAACCCTGGAGATAACTGTGGAGAATCGCTGCTAGGAATAACAAGAATTGAGTTTAACCAGTATAATGATCCACTTGCCCAGAGTATTTTAAAATAAAATTTAATTTTAAAAATGCATGTATACCGGGTCTGATCAGATTGTTTTTCTTTACAACTTTAGCTCTGGCCAATAACATGCCAGTGAGAAAACATACAAGAATGGATAAACTTCATTCCTGGCAACCAGTGTGCTGGGACACTTGAGCCAAAAATTGCAACAGGATTGTCATGCTTCATAGACCTCTTTCTGTGCACAGACTTGTCTTTGGAATGCATTTATAGTCTTGAAATTAATGACATCCTGAGTCAATGACTGCAGAATGTGGTGCTTGTTCTAACCTCTCCTCCCGGATACGGATAGTGTTATGTACCTCTGTTACTCTGTGCCCTGTGATATGGGAATATCAGAGATATCTCCATGAAGATACTATATAAATGTTTCATGGTCCCTTATTATTATTACTGCCATTTTATTTGAGCTAAAAGTCTGAAAGAGCTATCCACGTTTGACTCCAAGATTTTATTTTTTTTTCCAGTGAGTCTCTGCACTGAGAGGTGCACTGGTGTGTCAGTGAGTATATGCACTGAGTGGTCTAACACTCTACACAATCACTTGCACTTCCAATGAGCTCTCCTACTGGCTCATTTCCTTGGTAGTGTTCTTGAATTATTCTGCAGCTGTTTATAGTCATTTTCACTGCAACTACCAAGAACTTTCTTATTGTTCAGGAATGACTGGAAGAGGAGGTGGACTGCTTGGCTCCCAGCACATTTATGCTGCTACAGTCACAAACTTGCTTAAAAATTGGAATGAATAGACTTCAGCAGTTATTAGCCTAAGACACCTGCCATACTTTGATGTAGAACTGTGCCCATAAAGAAAGCAAAGAACCTCATCAAATGCTTTGGAAATTCAATTACTGTATTAATAGCCTCACTCATGTCCACATAATTTTTGATTTCTTCGAAAGATGATAATATTGTTCTGTGGCATGGCTTTTTTTCCACAAAAGCTGTGTCTGTGGTTTACTAATTTTGTTATTTATTACTAGCTTCTATTCAACACACAAGTCATGTTTAGTGGTCTGCAATTCTTTAGCTCCCCAGAGCCCTCTGATAAAAATTGGTGTCACATGTTTCTCTGTTTGTTTGATAACAAGGCTGGTGTCAGAAACAGTTATACACTACAAGAGTTTGTCTATTTATCTTGCATTGTTTAGGAAATACTGGGTTCATTAAAAAGAAACAAAAAGGCAATTAGGCTATTAATGGCAGAAAATTCCAGTAGAAGCTATTATGCAGATTATCTGTGATTTCCTAATTACAGAGTCCCTCAGCTTTAGGTAGCTGAAGATAGGAGCATATAGCAGGAAGTATCGCTGTGCACTTGCCCTTTTATTTATTCCCATCTCTGGGTGTCTGGTGTTGGGCACTGCTAAGAGTTCAGTGGAAATACTTAATTTAGCTTTCCTGCCTCTGAAGTGGTCTCTTTTCATTTGCATCATGTATCAGCCCAACAGACTTTCTGGCAGGCGTCCTACTTCTGGTGTTTGAAAAAAACATTTCAATAGCAGCTTTTATACTTCAGTAAGCTATTTCTCAAACTTGTTTTTTAGGGTTTTTTTTTACTTTATCTTATATTTACATGCACTTAGCTTGAATTAGTGCTCATTTCTGTTTCCCTTGTTTGGACACCACCCCGTGCATTTAAAGAATGTATGTCTTACTGCTAACAACATCTGGTTTTTAATCATGCTGCCTTTCCCTTCTTCACAGTTTCCCTTTTCAAAACGAGGTGTCTTCTGCTTGTGTCTTCTGTCCTGTCAGGTGCTCTGATTTCTTCATACACATCACAGGTGCTGTCTGAGTCTTTCTTGGGCATCCAGTACTTCCGTGTGGTTCTGTTGATGGCTTCCCCTTGTCCTTATGCTAGCCAATGCCTGGCACATTTAAACTCTAGTAAACTGGCTCTGATTTATTTTAGCAGAAGGCAGTCTTTCATGGATAAAGTTAATCAGTTCCAAAAGTTTCACCCAGTGCTAATGAATTCAAGGTCGTAGTTTTGTGGATCCTGCTTCTTGAATGTGGGCAAGAATTTTTTTTTGTCTGTCCTCAGGAACCACTGTCAAGCACCAGGACCTTGTAAATATGGTAGAGCATAACCTCACAATGACATCACAATCTTCCTCAGTGCTCTCTAGTGCAATCCTTCCAGTCCCATGGGCTTGTGCTGTGTTTTTCCCACTTGCTGTGATATGTCCAGTGAAGTGGTCCCTGACTCACCTCTATGGTGGATATTCCTTCTCTTCTGCAGACTGCCCCTAGCCTCAGAGAATTGGGAGGTGTGACAGCAAATCCTGCAAGTAAAGACCAAAGAAAATCAGATGTTGAGTGTTTCAGTCTTTTCTGTGTACTTTGACACTAAATTTCATCTCTTTTATCAGTAAACTCATGTTTTCTTTAGTCTTCCTTTAGCCCACAAGCTCTTCTTGTTGCCCTTTCCATCTTAGGGATTTCAACGCCGCAAAGCTTTGCCTTTAATTCTCTTTTCATGGGCTCAGGCAGTATTTCTGTGCTCCTTCTAGGTAGCCAGTCCGTGCCTCTACCTTCCCTACTCTTCCTTCTGGAGTTCTTGGTGCAGCCAGGTGGGTTTTCTGCCATGCCTGTTTGGCTTACTGCATATGGGAATGGATGGTTCCTGTGTTTTCGGGAGGTTGTCCTCAAAGATGCCATTCCTGGGCCCTTTTTGACAAAGCTGTAGCACCCAAAATCATTCACTTCTTATGACAGCTATAAGAAACCTGTAAATAATGCATGAAAGAGTCAAAAGGAGAGTGGAAACTGCCTGATGGACAAAACCATTGATGACCACAGGCGTAGAGCTCTGAGAAGAGGCTGTTTGGTGTACAGCTCCCAGGAGCTGCATCTGGTTAACCAAGACAAAAGCAGTGCAAGATGTTCCATGATTTCTAAAAAATACATATCTATGATTCATTAGTTGCAGTAGCCTCTTTTTATACTTCTAGCTCAAAAACACTAAGAATCTATGTAGGTTTTCCTTTATGTAGTCCACTTTCACGGTAGAACACTCCAATCCACACCTGCCATTTTCATTCCTGTATTTTGCTGGATTTGAGTTTTGAAGTCAAGAAGCGTTCTCTTAAGGTATATTTTAAGTGAAGCACTGTGGAACTCCCTGTTTCTCCTATTAACAAATTTGCACTACTGTAGAGCCCTTAAGTCAGGGATGTTCATTGTGCTGATCAGATTTCATGCCAGGGTAATTAACTGTGTTGGCTGAAAGAAAGGATTAAAGCTCAACTTGTTTTGCTCAGGCTTGATATGCTGTTGTTATCCAGCCTATGGAAGACATGCTTACAAATTATTCTTACTGACCCAGAAGGTTTTAGTCTTATGACTTTAAGCTAGATTTTTTTCGACAGCTTCTTTTGACAAGTGTTGCAGGAATTTTATCCAGTATAGTTCAACTGGGAGAGGAAACATCATTAATGTTTATGGCATGAGACAAATTAATCTCTTGCTGGACTTTTTTTTTCAATATGACAATAAATATCTGCTGCCTACCCACCAGTGTGAGCCAGAATTTCAGCTGCATCACCCACACACATCTGTCAGTATGATCATGGCAGAATAAATATTTTTAAGTGTTTTTTCCTTCTGTGGATTATCCAGTTTGAGTTTTCCTTTATAAGGATGTTATTGGTGTTACAGGGTATAACCCCTGGGCCACACAAATTTGTTCTTGAATAATTGGATCTGTTG
This sequence comes from Amblyornis subalaris, assembly GCA_018881555.1. Lineage (NCBI taxonomy): Eukaryota > Metazoa > Chordata > Aves > Passeriformes > Ptilonorhynchidae > Amblyornis > Amblyornis subalaris. The sequence continues at coordinate 491,291 of JACAXG010000124.1, read as the reverse complement.
CCACAGGTCACCTTTGACTCCAAACAGAACAACTGGCAATGAGCTTTTGTTGCAAAACCTGAAAACGTAACTCTTCCTTGCTTGAGTACAATGCTGTGTGCTTACAGAAATGTATTTTTGGACACCTGTTTTTGCAGCTCATTTTATAAAACAATAGGGAATGAGAACTGGCTTGTTTTTAAAAATGGTACATGTAGTTTTGAAGTTTTCTTTTTCAAACATTTTTAGCACAAAAAGAGGAGGGAATTCTTGCCAAAAATAGACTTCTAACTTTACTAAGAATACAGACATGCAGAGCTGTGTGATAGTAAGGCAGAGCTGTTAGTAAAGATATTTTTCCTACCATAGTTTGATGGTGACAGCTTGGACCCTTTGTATGTTGCAAATACTATTAAAAATATTGAATTGTGTAGAAAATTGCTGGTGCTGGACTGGAGTCAAAAAAATACCGAAGTCTTTAGTTGTAACTAATTACTCAGGGTATGAAATAAGACAGATGCCTCTTGGCTCCTCATTAGAAATGGACAGTCTTATTACTCTGGGCAAATAACATGAATTTTATATGTTCTCTTACAGTAAGTAGTTACTTGTCCAGTCAATCTTGTTGTAGCTAAGATGATTGAATAGAAAGGCTCTGGAGTGGAGCCTGCTTTCTTCAGGAATGTGATTAGTTCCTTAATTATAGCACTTTACAAATTACATATTTGATACTGTTATAAGAAAAAGGATTTCAGTAATTACTTTTGGTATCTATGTCATTGGAAACGCAGCACTAGGGACTTGGTTTCATTTCACATGGTACCTTGGGAAAATCTTTTATTCAAGTGCCGCATACTACACTGGAACTGTTCTGTACCAAGAACACTAATTCTATAGTGTGCACATAAATCTTTGTGCACCTCAGTGAGAGGTTGAGAATCAGGTGAATTATAGTGGTCACACTAAATTAGGAAGGCTAGCTTTCCATGGCAGATTATCAGCTGGCAAGACTCCTGGAGGGTGAAAAAAATGGTGTTTAAATTGTAATTAGGCATGTATTGTGAGAGCATCTCATGTGGTCAGGAAATATTTGAATTCCAGGCATTGGCCTTAAAGCAAAACCCAGCATTTTCTGTTAACATTTCAGGTCCCAGTCGTGAGAAGTACAGAGGAAATGGATCCTTCGTCTCTTTAGTGTTGGCTGCTAGCATTTCAAATGCTAAGTTTTGAGGGAGAAATAATTCACCCAAAGAGTACAAATAAGTTGACAGAGGCACCAGGTGTGTTATCTGTAGTCAGATTTACTTACCACTCTGTGTGTGCATCTGAAATGAGATGACCAAGCTCTGAACATGACCTCTTACTCAACAAAAACCTAGTGCACAGCACCTGGAGTATATTTAAATTCAGTCTTAAACTTTGACTTCAGTGGGGAGGCAGAGAAGAGTGTTAGCGATTTCCTGCAGCTGTTTGTGTAACCCTCCAGGTGCTGACTTGCAGATAGAAATCTTGGGCCAGATGCAGGAATCATTCTGTCAGATGAGTTGTAATCTGAATGTGAAACTAAAAAATGAAATGCACTTCTTATGCTCTGTCTTGTTCCTGTTAACCAGACTGTACTGTTCTAGAGCATTCAAATAAATGTGCATGACACAAATTATAATGCAGTCCAGATGAACAAGGGTAGGGACTTCAAGGATCAATATCTGATGAGCAAGGCATGATGGAAATACAGTATTTCTGTGGGACTGAACTCACTGTCTCAAGCTTCTTTCTAGTTGTTTATTACATTAGGTAACACCTGCAAATGTTTGATAAATCCAAAATTAGGCACAGCTTGGACTCATTCGAGCTGTCCATAAGCAAATATATCAAGCCATAACTTCCTAAACTGGTGCCCACTCATCCAAACTGCTCTTGTGCCACTGACCCCCAGCAGTGCCCTGCCCTGGTGCCCCCTCTTCTTCCTGTGACACCCAAGGTGTGTCACCGGACTGCAGAAGGCCTCAAGAACTGTGAGATCTTCATCACTTCAAAACAAAACAGGAAGGCAGAGGGCTTTGGCTTCATCTCCCTGTATGGGAGCTTTCCATTCCCTGAGGAAGGAACTTATTTTAGCCACCTAGCTAAATTTATTTTAGCTGCCCCAGCTTTCTTGCCCTGAATTTGGATTGTGATGCTTTCAGAGGTGTGGTAGATGTAGCTTTTCCCTCCAAGGGCACTGATAATAAAATGTAGTCACATAGCCTTGCAGGTTTCTTCAGGAATGGAAATGGGCAAAGCTTGTAGCTATTGTAAAAATGGCAAATGCTGTTCCAGCATAGGTTTAAGCTCTTTGGTAGTGTGTAGTAAAGGTTTTGCTGCTGTCTGCTGAAGGGAAAAAAAAATTATTCAGCTGATCAATCCATCCTTCTTGGGTTGTCTGTTTACTTCTCTTCCAGAAGCCTTGTTTTGTAAGTCGACTACCATAATCTTATATTGATGTGCATAAAAATACCCTGCAAGGCCTCATAGATTACAAATCCAATATTAACATTAGATTTACCTAGTTGTATCTTCACAAAGAAATGCCCAGTCCTGTAATCTGCTTCTGTCTATTCTGTCTACTCTAGACTTAGGCARTGATCCCTCTGACTTGCAGGTGTCTAGCAGCCAGTCTCAGCTATGACCTTGGTGATGTCAACCATACAGATGAGCAAACGGTTGAAGGTGTTYTGTGAAAAAAATTCCCATCCATCTTCCTAGGGGTTAGATTCAGTTTACTGCAGTAGTCATAATAAATTGATGATTTAAAATAACAAGCAGCTCTGAATTCAGTATTAAAAGTATGTAAACAGCATGCTGTCAGCTGAATGATTGTCTCCTTGTAAGATAAGAACAAGACTTAGTAGAAAAGGAAGGTGAAAACGAAAACAGAGCTCCTAACTAATTTTGGGGATTTGCTAGTGCTGGATCCTTTCAAAGAGTTGAGAAAAATGCATGCACATAAACCAAGTATAAGAGGTGATAATACAACTATGAATCTCATACCACTTCAAACATGAAATAAAATTTGAAATACAATTTAAAATTGTGAACGGTTCTATATTAATGGAGAAGAGGAATTTCATTTTTTAATGTCAGTTACGATTTCAGGATAAATACTAAATTGAGACCTTCAGCTTTGTACTGGTTCAGGGTCCTTTTCTTGCAACAGCTGATTAGCTTCTCAGGAGCTCCTTTGGCTGCTGGAGTGGTTACAGGAATGTGATGGCAGCTGCCTGCCCTCTTGGAGGAATCTGTGCTGGTGCATTTTGGTCTGAGCACACAAGTACAGTGCTTTAAAATCCAGCGGGTACTGATGTGTCCTTGGTACATGCAGGTGCAAAGTTAGAGATCTGACCCAGGGAAAACAGTATCAGGATAGAGAGCCATGCTACACAGCCATGATACCTCTTACTTTTTCTGGAGCTTAGGTGCTGATATGCTGGTAAAGTTGGGATTCAGGATGACATGGGAAACTTCTGTTGGCTCAAGATCTTAATGCCCTCTAAGTATCTGTCTGATGGGGCTCACCCTTAAATTGCTGTCAAGATGTTCTCCTTTTTCAGTTCTTTCATTTTTGCTTGGTGGTTGGATTACTCTTCCAGAACAAGACTCTTCACTCCTGGATTTTTTTTTAGCCTGAGGAAATTCGAGTCTATATCTGCATCTTCAGTGGCAGCTAACAGGGAGTCTGTATGGTCATCCCAGCCTTGGAGCATGATCACGACTGTGGGGCCCCAGGACGTCCTAAGAGCAAGCCAATGAATAGAGTACAAAGCTGTAAAAGCAGAAATTTCTCCAAGCCAAGGAACACTCCAGCCCAGATGCTCAGCTTCTTGTGCAGACAGTCTCCTGTAAAAGGGCTCCTCTCTGCTGTGGCTGGTGCACAGCTTTGTGATTGAGGGCTAAGGGACCTTGACGTGGCACAGGCTCCAGCAGTGCTATTCCCTCCCAGGGGTGGAGAGGGAGTAGAACTAATTCACATCTTAAGTATGCAGGCTTACTTAAGACAGAAAAAACATTACTCACCCTGTTTCTCGATTAGATTACTACTGTCCCTTTTGAAAGGTTTCGTCTTGCTTCAGTGATGAGTCAGTCCTGTTTTTCCTCAGTGGTACCAGTGCTGATTTGGGAATGGAAACTTTTGATTCATGGACTGACCCGAAGGTGGTGTTTCCTTTTACTCATGGGTTCCCCAAGGAAAGGAGAAACAAACAAAGCAGTTCTTCCCTGCAGCACCACCCAGGGAAGGTGTTGCCAGCCCTTCATAGATCTGTGCACGCCAGTTCCTGTTGCCCCATACAATAACAGGGCTCAGGAAAAGTGATGTGGTGCCTAGAGGCAAGACTGGCTTAAGGATGCTATCCTGTCATTCCTGCATATCTGCTGCAATGTGCCATCCTCTGAGCTATACCAAAAAGAATTCAAAATACTTTAAGTGACTGTGTTTACTAACTTGGTGCATAGTGTATTGCCACAACTGGCCTGCTGATTACACCTGAAAGGGCACTGTGCTAATATGTGGGCAGGACTGCACGCAGGGGATGAAGCTAGAAGTTGAAACATATTTAAATCCTCTTTGTCACAGACCCTTCTGTACTTTGAATCTGCTTGTGCCAGTTTTCAGTAGCTTGCAGCTTTTGCCTAAACATTCATATATACTTGACCCTCTCTTTTAAAAATGAAGTTCCTGAAAATTCAGGCATTTTTTTTTCCTTTTTTGGTGCCTAAATTCTACAGAGAAACCAGTACTCTAAAATTCAGCTTCCAACACAACGAAAATGCGTTTATCGTTTCTTGGTATGTGGTTTGCCAACCACTGGATGTCAGTGCTGCTCCACTGAGGAARGGCTCCACTGAGGAAAACCTTTCCTGCTTCCTCCCCTGTAGATGTGAAGGAAATGAGAGCTGAGCCTCCTGCTTTTGTCRCTCAAATACCTGAGCAACATTCACATTTATTGAAAAAAAAATTGCCACAGAGATTAAAACATTTATTAATTGCACATATCTAAAACAACTACTATATTTCAAACCTCTAATTCTCAATTCAAGATGAGAAAGAAGATTGCACATAGGAGTTACTGCAGTCTGTTGGAGTTTATAGGCTTGATGAATCAGTCTGTGACTGTCTAATAAGTGAAATAAAGCCTCTGGAAAAAAATAAAAGCATGATCTTACTAGAGATATAAATGTAGTKCTTCAATGCTTGCAAATTAGCATTGCATTTAGCAACACCCGATTTTTCAAGTTTAAAAAATAAATTGTGCTGACAGATTTGAGATTTAAATTGGCTATGTAGCAAAAAGCCTGTCTAGACCTCTGGGTTTATGTTTTAAAAATATATTAAATACAGATCAAAAAATGCTGATAAATTGTTCATAGATGTATTGTTCAATTCAGGCTTTTGTAATAGCCTCCACTTTTTAAAATTATGTAAAGTTGCTTACTGTCCTTCATTCTTATGCTCTTCACCATTTTGTTCTTAAATATGACTAACCTATGCTTCAGGAAGTGGGAGAAATAAGCAACCAAAAGATTTGGGTTCTTTTTCAAGATTTTCTTTGTTTCTGTTCTTCAAGGCAGTCTGAAAGTAGCAGTCTTTGTTTTTGTTTGGAGAGCAAAAAGGTTTCCTAGCTAAACTGCTGCAGGTGCAGGTCAGGGGCACAGTGCAAGCTGCATCAGTACTGCCTTCTCCTTTGAGACAAAAGGTACTATTCCACTACCTTTTACACAGAGCTCTTGCATGGCATTCAGCTGGTATGCTGGGTTTTTCTGGAAGTATAGCACCCTGTTTTCCCCCATTTTAACTTAACCGTATCACCAAAATTAATACCGAGAATACATGTGTAAAACAACACAGTTCTGTTATAAATCTGTTATTAAACACATTAAATCTTCCTTTTACACAGCCTGCTTAACACACTTAGGTAGGATATCCATTTTATCTCTGCAGATGGCTAAGTAAGTTGTTGACAGCTTAAATGCTTGTGCCACAAATGGAAGTACTGTGACCTGTAATCAGCTGGAATCTTTGAGAGGGATCTGTGGAAGGAAGGCACCYGTGGCCTGAACCTTTTAAACATCCAGTCTAGCACTGTATATTGGTAACTTGTAACTATGATTAGCTGCAGCTACTTCAGGCATAAAAACAATCAAGCTGGAGGATTTTAGTCAGTAAATCATATTTTTAGAGATTGTGCTGTTTCAGAGTTTGCTTGCAGCACACCTAAGAGACGAAATGCCTTATTAGATAAAACTTTGTTATAGTCTGTTTTGATTCTGTAATTTTCCCACAGGAACAAAATTAATAGTGTGTTTCTACCAATGTGTTTTGTTTTTTTGTGAGGTGAGAAATGCATATTGATGCTGTTCCCTGACAATAAGTGAAATGCATCCTTCTTTACCAAAGAAACTCTTTAAAATACCTATAGATCTGTTAGGTGAGTTCTTTCCACGTTTAAGTGAATATAGTTTCAGAAACTCCTGTGATTTCTGATGATTAAGGTAATTCTTTTCAAAAATCAGGAATGTTTCTATGCACTTAAACTTTTTATTATATATAGAGAACTATAACTATGGAAGTTTGTGCATCTGTAAGTGTAAAAGTTTTTATTTGTCACTAATAATTTCTTAATATATGATAGCTGTATTTGAAAAGTCAGACTCTAATAGAGACTTTACTTGCTGAAAGATGAAAACATGAAAGATTTTTCCCATTGAAATCAAAAGTTCTGTGTCTCCATGTTTGGTGATAGGAATTGTATTATTATAGTTGGAAAAGGAGCTAGTGATCAGGTAGGGATACCTCCAGTTAAGGAAATACTTGGACTGGTTGTAATTCAGGASACTGTGAACAGTCTCACTTAGGGATGCAGTTGGGGAAATGGACATTACGATTGCAAATTAAATGCATTGTTGATAAATGTGATTCATAGGTATTGGAAAGTGTGGACCAAGGTACTCATATTGCTTGTTTCTAAATCATCTCTAACCCCTCAGGAAAAAAGACCTGAGTCTTGTGCATTATTTTTGTTGGGGTTTTTTTTACCTCTCTCTTTTCTTGGCTTTTTTTCTCCACATGTTTTCATATCTTTTAAGGAAGAAGCCCATTGAAATTGGACCGGGTTGGAAACTTGTACTTGACAATCTACTTTTAATTCTTATTTTTATTTGTATCTGTTTAAAAGAAAAATGTACAATTGCACAAGTTTAGCCAGAGCTGTTAACCTCTTACATCTGATGTAACACGTGACTCTGCATTTTAAAGGAACGGAGAGTTGATTGAGTTTGGTACAGTTGGTTTTTTTATCTGGTAGTTGTACCTAAAAGTTTAACCATGAATAATGAATAGTAAAAATCACATCTTTTCCACCCCGGGATTACATTTTTCCCATGAGCAACTATACTTTTCTGGTGTTTTTTGCAAAAGGAAATCATTTTATGCAGAGCAGCTGACATGAGCATTTCATGTACTGTACTTCTAGCAACCTTACTTACTGTGTTTAAATCTATTTTATTGTGAAAGAGCAGAAATTAATGAATTTTGCCTTGCCACAACAACGTTTGTGACTTTGCTTATTATGCAGATTCTCTCTGTGGACTGTATAAAGCAAACAGAAACACTTTATAGAGTCCTTCTCCTGGATAAATCTGATTTAAATAGCCTTAGTCAAAAACAGCACTGCCTTAGTGTGTGTGTGATGCAGTTGGTGAGCCAAACGTGAAGTGCATCCCACAGTGTGAGATCTGATGTTTTGAAGAGGACACCCATCCTGGCAGCTGCAGTCTGGGGCTTTCAGTTCTTCTTCCACTGTTCTCTACTGGCCACACAAGCAGTGAAGGGGTGGTGACAGGGGTGTCTCTGTGGGTGTGTGCAGTGCCAGCCACCTGCACAGGAGGAAGTGTGTATCTGTTGAGGCAGAAGTCATCATTTACCAGCTGCATTGCAGCTCTTTCAGGAGGAAAAAAGACTTGGCTAGAAGCAAGTTGGTCTTTGGGCCTTGTATCTCTGTGATGCACTTAAGCTGTATTACCTTTTATATCCTGTCTCTCTTAAATCTGAAGGATAGCCATCAGTGAAGATTTCATTCGCACAAAGATGTTGTTAAGCAGTTCTGTAAATCACAATGTGAAAACTAATAAAATCAAATCTTTTTACAGATGCAAATACTGGCATTATGATGATAACCTGCTCACCTCCAGCATTGTCATTGTCTTCCATAATGAAGGATGGTCCACGCTCATGAGGACAGTCCACAGTGTCATTAAGAGAACACCAAGGAAATACTTGGCAGAAATTGTGCTGATTGATGATTTTAGCAACAAAGGTATATTTGGAATATTAACACACTACTTGTAGAAAAGGAAACGGTTTTTTTCCTTAAATAGTTTTCTTTTGGTTTATTATCTGCCATGGTTTGAGTTGACTATGGAAGAAAAGATTGCTTCTTCACAGTCCTTTGAGTTCTCTTCCACAGTTGTTGAGTAGTATATAGAGGAAAGCTGGGGTAGCTAGTACCTCTCTTAGCTCTTGTGAAAACAAGTAGTTTGAAGAGTATCAAAGGAGTTTGAGTTAAGCCTGTTAGGAGTAATTCCTTTCTTTAGTGCATATAGGAATCCAGATGTCTTTTTTTTTTAACTGTAAAAAAAATCTACCTAGGCTATCAAATTATTCTGATTCATTTTTAATATCTTTTTAGTTTCTAACATCCTTTTTAATTAAACATCACATTAAGCTGTTTATCATTTCTTATTGAGGGGGAGGAGCTGTTAAGAATTTAAATGTGGTTTGATTTCTGCCTTTGTGTGAGTCCTGCATACCAACATAAATCCAGAGATTTTCTTCTTCCTTTGTAATTTACATTCTGGTCTTGGTTTATAGTCAGGATGTACTTGTATGTGTGATTCTTGTACACATACACTGGTTTGTTGTTTTTTCCTTTAATGGTGATGTCTTCAGCATTAATGCAACACAAGGCTAAACACAGAGAAGAACTAAAAATGGTATTCTAGAGATATAAGTTGATTGATATAGAGGAAATCTGACTGGTTTTAAACTGTAAACAAATTTTAAAATAGTGCATCAAACTGCATGTTCTGTAGGATTTTGTTGCAGCATCGTTTTTGAATAGAAGTTTACAGAGGAAAAGGGTAGAGTAGACACATAAATAAAAACATAATTTTGACTGTGTGGGATGACAGTCTCTTCTAGACAATATTGATGATGGCTTTTAGGAGCACATGCAAGTTTGGTCAGCAGCACAGGATACCCTTGTCTTCATTTTTGTAATAGCTGAATTGTGTAGCAGCATAGAAAACAGATGACTGTTCTGAAACTCTCCTTTTTATTAAGTGATCTCGGCTTCTCCCAGTTCCAGCCTCATGGTAGTTGTTTTCTGTGGGTATATTCAACTCATCACATAGTTGAGGTTACCTTTTTTGAGTATAAGTCACTATTAAAAATAGTCATTGTATGTTAATTTTTGCATCATAGCTGTAGATAGGTAGGTATCACCTTCTGTTTGTTTTAACAGGAGAGGAAAATTTAACTGTATTGTAAACTTGACTACATTTGGCTTAGTCTAATAAAGATACTGAATGCTAAATTATAGTCTTTGGTATCCTTTAACAGCTGTTGAGAATTTGGCTGAGATATACACACATGCTATAAACCAAAAATATCTTCTCTCCTAAGGGATATTATTTAATAACTCAGTCAGCAGACATATGCTGTGTTTTTGCTTGTCAGCTAGTATCATACCTTTCCCTCAGAGCTGTTCAAGGACTAACTTAGCTATMTAAAGTAACTATGACACTGATTGTTTCTAGAAAAGTTACCAGATTTTTTACTAATGATAGGGCTCAATACTTGGGTTTCACATGAGTTGTAGCTGACTCTGCACCAGGTATGTGTAGTTCATGGAATGAGTTTCTCTGGCATAACAACTTATAATAATTTTCCGATATATGACATTTGTTAAACAGAGCAGTATTTTTCAAGATTTTTTTTTAAAATACAGAAGTTTTTTGCTTTCTTCTCATAAATGAATGGTTAGCAGACACAGCTAGTCTGGACCTAAGATCCAGCAGACCCTTGCCTCTATATTTCTTACACTTCAGTTTCCCACGTAACTTTCTTGAAGCAGAAAATTCAATAAAGAAATCTCAAGGTGCAGTTTTCTCAGGTATGAGTGACTGGTAAGACAAGCATGGACTGGAATTGCTCTAAACACCTTCCTGCAATTGCACTAGTTCACTATAATAATTCTTCAAACTGCTTTAGGCTATTACTTGGTAAATATAATTAACTTAATTTCAATAATTCAAATGATGTTCTAGATGAAAAACGGCCAAGAGAGCAGGATCTTGCTCCGCTTCTTTCTCCCCAGAGAGAAGGATGAACTAGTATGGGCTGCAAAGCGTGCCAAGCTGCCTGAAGAGTTCTCCAGTTGGTAGGAGAGCTGCAAAATACAAGCACTATTAATCACAGCAGAGCTGCTGGTAGCTCTTTGCTTTTTCAGCCAGAAGAAAAGCCGTGCTGACAGCACAGATACAGTATTTTCTCCTTTCCCACCTAATTTCAGGTTGCATACCTCATATCTCTGCCTTTCGACCCAGCCATGGGCACCTTACACTCTTGGAGCCCAGTGCTGAGTGACACACATGCTGGACTGTGTAGATGTTTGCTCACGCTCAGTGTGACTGTTCTCATTTCTTAGCTGCCGCCTTCTCAAGTGATATGAAATTAAAATGGAGAACAGCAGTTGCAAACAGTTCTAAAGGCTGGCTCCTAAAAAACCCTGCCTGTCCTTCCTTATGAGAAATCCTCTTTCATCAGAAGGGAGTTACAGCTGGATAGAAGCTTATATATGTTATGTCTTACAGGGAGGAACAGTTGCAATGCTTGGACAAATGTTCTTTCTATCATAATTCTTAGTATAAAGTCAGCTGGGAGCAGTCTTTTTGCTGAATGACACTCTTTCCTTAATCTCTTCTGCAAACAGCAGGGTTGACTGTGGAGAACTGTGCAGAGATATGTGCTGAATTCTACTCTGGCCTTTTTTCCTTTGACAGAGCAGAAAGGGAACAGTAACAAGAACATTGCCAAGCTAATTGAATGATTCTGTCTTCATTTTCAATGGAGACCTCTATATTAATTCACGTTCAAGTCCAAGAAGTGTTGCAGCAGTTTCTACCACAGTGTCAGTGAGGCCACACTGTTGCACCAGGGTTTGCTTTTTTCCCAGTTTTTCTTGTGTTCCTCGATAGAAGCAGTTTGTTTTTCTGTGAGTGCTAGCTGTATAAAGGAAACAGCTGTTCTGGAAGGGCAATGAGAATTCATAAAACTGTATTTTCTAAAGCTTCCTACAATTACAGTTGTGTGTTTAGGTCTTCAACCACTTGTTATGTCTTTGGGTACCAGCTTGCTTGCTTTCTGAAGCACAGAGGTCAGTTGGAACCTCTTTTGTAGCCTGTGTGCCTGTAAAGGGTGACTGCGAGGTAAATAACAGTGTTCCTAGAAGCATTTAAAGGCTTTGTCTACCTTTTGTGTTTACATATTTTTTCTCTATTGTTGTCTGTATTTCCAGCTGATGCAGCATCTTGTAAGATAACCAAAGGGGAAGTACTGAGGGACAGCAGATAACAGTATTTTTATTAACCTGTTTAATGGTGCTTGCCATGGGGAAACTGAAGCATTAATCAGTGCTCGTGTTAGAGCTGAGAGCTCCACTTTAGTATTACAATGCAGGGTACTCAGAGGCAGGAGGCAGCTTCTTTAGGAAGGACTTCTGATACCATTTTCCTTGTTCTCAAACTGATGTCCGTGAGTTGAGGGGAAAAAAACCTGCTTTCCTCCTCCTCCCCCCTTGTAATCTGCAGTGTCTAAGATCCTTTGGAGAAACTATGCGTTTTTGAAAGACACTGATTCATGCTTTAAACATGCACTCATACATGAGAGAGGAACTCAAACGGGGGAAATCCAGATTGGTGATTATAGTATTTTGAAAGGTAAAATATACGTATTTGAACAAAAACCAGATTGCTGTAAGGCTGTTGACAGATGTCATAAATACACATTCTACATGAACAAAATTTATGCTGGCCAAACAGTATTTTTAACTGTAAAGGTATCAGGATTTTATACACTACTGTCATGCAGGCTTTGTAGTAGGGGAAGGAGGAAAAATTCAGCTTTCCTGTGGGAAATAGCACTTGCTGCTAACCCTGGCGTGGATTCAGATAATAGACTGCAAAGGCCTGAGATTTGTACTGTAGAAAAGCTTTACACAATCAATGTGACAGGTTTTTACAGCTCCCCATGAGCCTTACATAGTTGAACATTTGATAACTAAAACATTTGGCTTCATAAGCAGAAGAGCTGGAAATAACGTCAGGTTTTAAATCTTTAAAACATTCCTGACAGTCCTGTAACACATACTTGGAATTTGCAGCATAAATAATGGTGTGGTATGAAGATTCTCTTAGTACCACTTCAGTATGACCTCAAAACTCTGTTGATTTTATACTGTAAAAATTTATATCACAGCTATCATATCATATATTCTCTATTTATTATATGGCATGTTATTCTATACAGCATATGTGATAAAATTGTTCTTTCTCTAGTTTGACATTTGTGTATCCTCAAAGTTTTCCTAATGCACAAGAATTTACAAAAGAAATTGTAAATGTGTGTGGGAAAGGAGAAGAGAATACATAAAATGTAGTTGAGAAAACTCATTCTTTTATAAAGGGGAGGAGAGGAAGGATAATAAGTGTATCAAGAGATAGTGATTTCAGAAGATTGTTCTTTGGTAGAATTGCTGAATTTTCAATATTGGAAACTTCACTTCCAAGAAACACTGTTTCCATTTCAATTATCTGTAGCTTTTGTTTAAACTATTTTTTTAATACTGCTGACAAGAATATGAAACATACTGAAACATAAGTTGCAGAAGTGTCCAGACTTCATAGTTTTCATTCAGGTGCAGAAAATGTTTCTGATGAAACAAGCTGATGGCATGTTGCTGCTGAAAGGGACATCCTTCTGCTTCCACCTCCACATGTGCCCTCTCCTGTTAGATCAGCACAGACTTGGCATCTATCAACCCCTCAGAGCTGGTGCAATGCAAACCAGTGCATGGATGCCTCAGCTGTAGATTAGGTGGCTTATTTTGGTTCCTGACTGAGAGAAACTGAAGCTGTAGGCAATTCTTTTGAGCCTTTGAGTACAAAAATAGATTTCAAACAAACACCAGTAGCTAAACCAGCGTAGCCTCAAACAGCAGGCTCCTGATTACCAGCCCTTCTGCCTTCAGGACTTTACTCAACAGAATCATCTGGACAAAAATGTTACGCAACACTAGGATCCTTTTCTCAAATCGTGTGGTAGGAATGTGGTTTCCAGAGTAGTTTGTCAAAGCCAAATGTGCAAATAAAAATCTGAAACCATTAAGCATAGCTCATCTTGATTCTTATGTGGTTACTCATCCCTTTACTGATAGAAGTCCCTTTGGCTAAAGGTTTGTTGTCTCATCAGTATGATGCACTTCTGACCCTCCAATTATTCTTATTAATTTCATTAGAAGATTAGCATAAGACCTCCRCAAGAGGGAACTGGTCTAGATGAAGGAGGGCAATAATTTGAGCATGGTGGGATTCTGCCTCAGGTTTCCTGATWTAATAGACTGACAGAAAATTTTGTGAGGCAGAAAGTGAGTGAAGAGAAATGTGTCACTGAAAAGTGGTGCCTTCAGCTGTACATGTGACATTATCTGATGAGGAAAGACTGTGTGCTGAAGTGTAGAAACTTCTCTACCCACTTGGAATACAGACAAAAACCTGAAAGCCACTTTGTGATATGTTGAAGTGACTGAAAGTTGTCCACCCAGCTCCCTGTGATGTGGCCAACCACTTCAGCTGCCTTTTCTTCCTTTGTGCCAGACACAAACCTGTGCCATGAGGTCAGTGGTCTTGATCTTCCCAGTTTTAGTGTTTGTGAGTGGCTGAATTAAAGGTTCTCATAAATGTTTGTAGATATTTTTGGGTTGTATTAAGAGTACAAAACTCTTTATTATTACACCTCATCAAAATTTTTTTTCTTTGTTATTTGATAGCACACTTACAAGAGAGGCTGGATGACTATATTAAGCAGTGGAATGGCCTTGTAAAGGTATTTCGAAATGAGAGGAGAGAAGGTTTGATCCAAGCTAGAAGCATTGGAGCCCAGAAGGCTAAACTTGGACAGGTAGGAACCAGTTCACACTTAAATCTGTCTTTTTTTTCTCTTTTGTGGGGCGAGGTTGTGGTAATTTCAATAGATATGTGGAAATTAGTATTATATTATAGATACTGTTTTAAGAAGAAATTAATTTTACTCATTTAATCTTCATTTTCTTGTTTATAATAAGAATGTATCTCCATGTAAATAAGCTTAATTAAATCGTTGTGATGTTGTATACAGAAATATAAATTACTTTTTTTTTTCTTTCAAAGGTTTTGGTTTACCTTGATGCCCATTGTGAGGTGGGAATTAATTGGTATGCGCCACTTATAGCTCCTATATCCAAGGACAGGTAATGTTCTCCTGTTATTTCCAGTGTCTGGCCTTTTAGGAAGAAAAAGTCACAGTACCAATCTTCGCTTTTCAAACCATAGTCAGTATTTTTTATATCTATATCAAACTATCAATATTTTCTGTATGACTAGTATATTATTTCCCAGCATAAAAGACACATAAGGGGGAAGGAAAACAGTCAAGCAAATTAATCTCCAGATAGTTTATTTTAATAAACATAATGAATATTTTGTTTAGTGTAGATTACACTAGATCTTACAAAAGATCTTGTCTTTTACAATGGTCTGAGGCACTATTATAGAAATGTTCCATTCCAGCTGAATAAGGAGCATTATTAAACAAAATAACTAAAAATCCTGTGGCTTTTGGTAAAGTAGCAATAAGTGTTTTGATTTAATGGGGGTTAAAAGCTGTGATCTCAAGAGTTTTATAACTTTCTCATCTTTGGTCTTGAAATATGGTCTTATTTGTTTCCTCTGAAGTCCTTTGGAGTGTTGTCTGTAGCAAAGCGAGGCCAGGCTTGAGCCTGTTTGCCACAAGCCGAGGCACTTCCTAGGAGTCTGTGGTAGAAGTGCCCGCACTGCGAGAGGGGATCTGCAAGAGGTGACAGAGGAGAGAGATCCCCGGGGGTTTCATTTCTTCCAGCTGTTGAAATGCCATTGTTGCTGTGTGCTACCACACTCTTAGCTTGTGTGGTCAGTGGTATGTGTGTTTAGGAAACCATGTGCTTGTTCTTCAAACTCTTTAATCCCATAAAATAGCTGCTTAATCCTAAAAACTATTTGTTAACCTGCTGTGCTACCAGAATTCTCTTGAAGGATTGGGGTTTGTGTGTTTTAAAGGCTGTAACTCAATTTCAAGACTATATTTGGGCCATAATACTAGAGAGAAGATGGAAACGCTTGTGTGCTCCCATGGAGTGTGTACTGGTGTTTTACACAAGAAAGGCTGGCTAGAACAGGCAGCTTTAGAGGCATCCTCCAGCACTGCCCACAGAGGTGGAGGTTGCAGGAGAACCAGCAATCCGAGGTGCACGGTGCCAACAGGCAGTGCTTGGGAGCCTCCTTCCAAGCCCGGTACTCAGGATGCGGCGTGCTGCTGCTTCTTTTCAGCATGGTGCTAACATTTCTTTTCCCCCTACTGTTCTATCTCTTGGGGCTTCACTTAAAAAGACGGAAGTGCTCCAGGCTGGGTCACTGGGAAACTCATTTGAAGAATGTGGGGAGAAAAACATGATAATGTCTTTGTCTTGATGAATATTGTGTGTGATAGATCACAATGAGGAGTGTATTGCAGATCAAACAGGAAGAATTCTACTGAAGACTGCTGCTATGAAAGCACTAGTAATGTTTTTTTAATCCTTACAGGCTGGGTTTTCAGGGCATTTGAATAGGACAGAATAAGGACAACCTGTGTTAGCACTAGTGAAACCTAAGAGTTTATCATACTTGTTGACAGCTAAGATCTGATATGAATAGAAATTACAGGAAATAATAATACTATGAGAACCCTGGCCCTCTGAGGGTTCCTCTGTTGCCTCCAGCAGTACTTTGTTAGAAGACCGATGTCAAGAAGTCTACATCAAGGAAAAAGTACTGATAAACAAATTGATATATTAGCATCTCAGACCTAACTTTCAGAACATCTTAAAACAACATAAAGAAAAGATTATTTCTTTTTTCTTCTAATGAGGCTTCATTTTTTAATAATATGTTTACAAGTGACTTTTAATTACACTGCTCTATAAGCTTAATTAATGGTGTAAATTGCAGATTAGAGAGATTACTCTTCTGAAATTGTATTTTGCTCTTTCTTTCCCTTCTATAAATGTTTCAGAACTACATGTACTGTACCTCTAATAGATTACATAGATGGGAATGATTATTCCATTGAGCCACAACAAGGTGGGGATGAAGATGGTTTTGCCAGAGGGGCCTGGGACTGGAGTTTGCTATGGAAACGAATTCCGTTAAGCCACAAGGAAAAGTCCAAACGAAAACATAAAACTGAGCCTTATCGGTAAAGAGAGCTGTTTACATACTGTGAATCATAATGAACGATTGTCTAAACCCTTTCGTTTTTCCCTCCACCCGTCTCTGCCCATGAACTACGGTCGGTGCACGCGTGCCACGCGGTCCCTGCACATTTCCGCCTCTCCCCCGCACCGCGCCGCCCCGCAGAACCACATGCACTGTGCCGCTTATAGATGTCATAGATGGCAACACTTATAAGATTGTGCCGCAAGGGGGTGGTGACGAAGATGGGTTTGCTAGAGGAGCGTGGGATTGGAGTATGCTATGGAAGAGGGTTCCCCTGACCAAGAGAGAGAAGGAAAGCAGAAAGACAAAAACTGAACCGTATCGGTAATCACTAAATCACTTACCCGTTTCTTTTTTTTCTGAAGTCAATATTGATCCACTAAAACTTGCATGTACTTCTAGCCTGAAAACTTTCTCATATCTAACCACACTAGCTGCTTTGTTCACAGACCTGTTTGCCACAACTGACTATTTGCTCAAAATATCTTTGCTACCTTGTGTTGCCTCTCCATTCCTGCTCTTGTGTGGTTAGTAGGGTGCACAGAAGAATAACTGGGTTTTGTTTGGCAAAATAAAATATTGTATACCTTTGTTGCCAGGGAAAATTTATTTAGCTATGATGTTTTTTTAAAGTGGTGTTGGAAACAACAGTGCTTGTTTAACCATTTGATTTGAAATAACGAGCATGCTGGAAGTATTTATAATAGACAGTAATGCGTAAAATCTCTAGCCTGCTGTCATGGCCTGATGCATGCATACAGCTGGAGGATTATGCATGTGTATCAAAAAAATCCTTTTTATCATATTTCTCCCACTTGCTTCACAATAGATCACATCTGACAAAGAAGCATACTGTTTAAGAATCTTGGCTAGATATTTTGTAAGATTTTTAATATAATACATATAACATTAAAAAAAAATGAAGAAAGATAAAAACAGCACCTTATATTGTGGGAAAACTCCAATAATTTTCACAGAATTTTTGTCTTTTTATTATGCTTTGTAGTGGGGTATGTTTTCTTCCCAGCAAACAAAAACTGTCTAGAAACCCTAGAAGCTTAGGGTTTCTGGATGGCTTTTCAAGACTGGGAGACTGTGGTTCTGCTGGTTTTTATTACTTTCCCCTTCACACTTAACTAATCGTGTTACTACATTTGAAAGCAATCTTCACATCTTCGGAATCTAATGTCTTCTATTGCCTGTATATATGATTTAAACATTGTAAGAACTGATGCTGCTAATTCCCTATCCCCACCATGATTGTTCTTTGCTAAAATGGCAACACATGCAAGCAAGTTATGAAGCTTTGATCTGTTTTGTATACAGTATAAATAATACCATTTTCTGATGAGGCTGTCCACATTGGAACTTTAATATTCACTTAGAGGGGGATAAACTATTTCAAATATTGCTGTAGTGTTCTGTGTTTACCATCCAAACAGGTCTTAAAATCGTTTAAACTGTTCCCAGAAACACAGAACACATGTTCTCAGAATGGTTTAAAAGATTACTCTATTTTTAATAATACCTTCAGAGTTACAATGCTTCCTTTAAAAAGAGACATGCCCTGCATCTGTTTGTGTCCAGGCTGTGTACATTTTCTTGCAGCAATACCAAGGCAAGTAAGACCAAGTAAAAGTCTTGCTGAAACCATAGCCAGGATTGCTTAGTTTAAAAAAAAACAAACAAAAAGATCCTCAACAGCTTAAAGCACAGAGACAAACCTTTTTGTAATGTGAGAATTGCCTCAGGACTGAATCCTTCTTTCAGTAACATAATGCTTACCTCTTCATACCCTATAAAGTAAACTACTGAGCTTATGTAGATTTTACCATGTTCTTTAACACGCTTGGCAGCACATTGGAGGCCAAGACTGAAACTTCAGTATATGAGGCTTCTACACTTGCCAAGTCTTTATGGTGCTGAGGAAAACCAAAAGTGCRGGAAAGCCACGGGGCTGTGCTATGCAACGTGCTTCCCCCTGCTGTGTCTGCTGGCTTCCTACCCTTTGACCCCTGGGTTGCAAGAGCAGCATTGGAGGAAAATATAGTAGGCAGCAAGTAGAAAGGGACATTTAGTAGTGACTTGGCATGTGCTCACCTGATTTGGACAGCAACTAAAGTGGTAATTATTATACCTAGAGTCTGTGGCTCTGTTTCTGTTGCCCTGCCTCTGCTATGCAGAGGGGTATATGTTAAACCCTACAGGTTACTTTTTCTTAAGCAGTTCTCCAGACATTTATCTAATAGACTAAATAGTGCTAAAAATGACCCATGTCAATAATTTGGTGATGCAGGAGTATTTTACTTGTGTTTTAATTGGCTCACCAGGGTGATTTGGACTTTTGGATCCTCCTTTCAGTGCTGCAGATCATCTGAAGTCAGAAAGAATTCACTTTCTCCTTACAATTTCTTTTTAAATTGTCAATTTAGTTAGGACTCCAGATTGTATCCATTAGGGTTTTTATATATTTATTGATCCTTAGATGAAAAATGCTTGCTATGAGCACTGGAAATGGCTTAACATATCTCACTCTCTATTTCTGTGTGAGCAAGCTACCAAAGAATTTTGGTTAGAACCGCTCTGCAAAAATGCTCTGTCGCGGTTTAACCCCAGGCAGCAGCCAAACACCACACAGCTGCTTGCTTGTGCCCCCACCAGTGGGACTGGGGAGAAAATCAGAAGGGTAAAAGCTAGAAAACTCACGGRTTGAGATAAAGACAGTTTAATCAGAAAAGCAAAAGCCACACACACAAGCAGAGCAAAACAATGCATTAATTCACTGCTTCCCATGGGCAGCCAGGTGTTCAGCCATCTCCAGGACAGCAGGACCAATCACAGGTAACAGTGACTTGGGAAGACAAACACCATCACTCCAAACATTCCCCTTCTTCCCCCCAGTTCTATATGTTGAGCATGATGCCATATGGTCTGGAATATCCCTTTGGTCAGTTAGGGTCACCTGTCCTGGCTGTGTCTCCTCCCAACCTCCCACGCACCTCGTGAACTTTCCTCCCCAGCGTGGCAGTAYGAAAAGCAGAAAAGGCCTTGTCTCTGTGTAAGCCCTGCTCAGCAATAACAAAAACATCTCTATGTTATCAGCCCTGTGGTCAGCACAAATCCAAAACACCGCCCATGTCAGCCACTGAGAAGAAAATTAACTCTACCCCAGCCAAATCCAGCACATGCTCTAATCCAAACCACAGCATCTTTTTTGACACATTAAAACTTGCTAATTGAATCATGGCATATGGGAAGGGATTTACAAAGTCATTAAAAAAAAAAGGGGAGGGAGAAGATTAAACCAAAATGGAAACCTTGTACTACTTTATCTAGGCCCTCTTTAAAACTTTACTGAGTACAATGTAAGGTGTCTCTTATGACAATAGTAAAAAAGAGCTAGAGGAAGATTAGAAAGGTGGAAAACCTCTGTTGCTTGTTTAACAGACAAYGTGTTTCAATGTGGCAGCTCCTCAGAACATAAACCTGTTTGCAATTTCATGTTATCTCAAAAACTCGAATAACTTTTAAGAGAGAAACATCTTATCACACTGATTCTCATCTTGTTTTTTATTATTTTAATAGAAGGATGTTGACTGGCTGACTGGAATATTTGGACCAAGATTTTTTACCAAATTCATTAATCCAATAATTTTATCAAATTCATTAATAAAATAAAGCAATTATCAAAGAAAACCCACAACAAAATAAAAACTGTGACTTCACTAAAAATTATGTAGATGTCACTTCAGAAAATTGCTGCAAGCTGATGACAAAGCTTTATGATTTTTCAGTGTATTGCCATTTACTTGAGCTTTACTATATGTTAACTGAATTGCTTCCTTAACTTACGCTTTCTCTGAGTGCTATTGTATCCTTTTGGCAGAAGGAGTTACACATCTTCCTCTTTCAGGTCCCCTGCAATGGCTGGTGGATTGTTTGCCATTGAACGTGATTTCTTCTTTGAACTGGGTCTCTACGATCCAGGGCTTCAAATCTGGGGTGGTGAAAATTTTGAAATTTCTTACAAGGTAACACCGATATTTGAAAACTAATTCAATTTAATAGATTTTTTTTTTCCTGTAAATACTTGTGTTTGGAGTTTAGACAGACCTACCACTTCCTCATGAAGCCTAGGAGGTTTTGTTGTGAGGAGATATTGTGACATGGATGTGTCTCCTCAGTGTTTCCTTGTGGACTTTGGGACAGAAGCGCTCAGAGAGGTGGCCTAGCGCTGACACACAAATAATGCGTAATCTAGATTTTGTAAATGGTTTGAGATTGCACTCCTAGCTCCCCAAATATCTCATATGAAGCCAGACTGGCAAATTGGATGGGAGGAAACTAAATGTTCTCATAGTGAGTATAGAAAAATGTTGTTTCTAATGGAAGCAATGATAGAGAACAAGTAGTCCTCAGTTTATGCATGTGCACCTTGAAGGTATATAATGGCACAACAAAAAGTAATTGCTTCCTCCCTGCCATTTTTATGAGTGAAAAATTATCTCGTATACTTTTCAGAATTTCAAGAACTTCTTTACAAGAGAAGTCTTCGTAATTGAAATACTAACTGCATAATTCATAATCACTGAGGAGGATTTTATTTTCACTCCTAGGCACATGCATGCTCTTCAGTTTGTAGGAAACGTAAGACGATCATCATTAGCTTCTTGTAGCTTCAGTATTTATAATGACACAAGTGGCAGACGGCAGGAATCTGTCCCAATTAACAGACAAAAGTGAAGATGTCTAATATCCTCAGCAGCGATCTGTGAAATCGTAGCTGAATTTTACAAAAAGTACATTCAGAGCTCCCCTAGTTACTCTTGCTCTTCATTATTTAGAGGAGAGCTCTGAGTGCACTTGCTCAGCTGTAAATCCATATGCAAAGGGTAGTGATTGAGGATGTTACACACATGGGGCCTTCATCCATATAAATCTCCATCTTGCTTAGAGCAAAATCATGATTGACAATACATATAGTAGTTTTGTAATTGAAATGTTCATTATATAGAGACCTCCAAACTGGTTTAATGTAGATCACAACCAAGCTTCAGAACTAAACATTTATCAGTTTTGCGTGCTGACTCCTAGATGGCAAATAAAATTAACGGTCTTGCATATCTGAGGAGGTTTTTTGATGAAATTTAAGAAAATTAATGTCACGATGCAATGAAGAAAGTAAGCTATTCTGCCCATATTTCCTAATACTGGTAAATCATATTTTTAATCTGGAATTTGGACTAACTTGAAGCATCCACAAAGTTATCTTGAATTTGGATTTGGTGCTACAATTAAACGTCTCCAAACTATGAGCAACTAAATTCACATTTAGGTATGTTTTCTTTTGCCCATTAAGGGACTATCCAAAGATGTGTGGGAGGGAGGGAATTTCAGAATGGTAATGTATTTTACTCATTTTTTTTATTTTCAGCTCCTATAGTTAAAGAAAATTCTGTTTCTACTTGAAGCAATGGGTTACCAAAGGCATCCTTATATCCTACTAATCTTTATTAAGAAAAACTTAAATGTGAATGGGCATCTAACCAAAATTCTTAGTGATTTTTAATAAAATCAAAATATCACTAATTCTGTCATAATAAAAATTACCCAATTCCAGATTRTGTGCACTCATTCATTGTTGTTTTAAAATAGTGATGGAATGAGATGCCTAACTTTTCAAAAAGCTTTTTGAAAATTATTTTAGTTGACTAACTTTCTGGCTGAGTTGAAGATGTACTCAGTATACCTTTCATTTCAGCAACCTACATTCTTTATGCTTACATCTGAATCAAAAATTGTGATAGTTGGTATAGTAAGAAAAGTAGCTCACATTTCTTCCATAATTTATTATCTATTTGTGTGTCTTAAATTCTTGTGCATATATATTAATAATACCTTTAACTTGTAGATCTGGCAGTGTGGGGGAAAGCTGCTGTTTGTTCCCTGTTCTCGTGTTGGACACATCTATCGTCTCCAGGGCTGGCAAGGAAATCCACCCCCTGTGTATGTTGGGTCTTCTCCTACATTAAAGGTACAGTTTTGAAGCAGCCTTGAAGGTGTTTTTCATTTCAGATAAGAACAGTTTTAGATAAATTTGTTTAAGTTATCAATAACAATTTAGAGAGCACTTTATCCAAAGGTATTTAGTGTCTAAAGCTAGGATGGTCATACCCACAGAACAGAAACCTTTGTGCTAATCCCACTGTTATTAACAGCAGAGAATCCTGGGACCCATCTTCTTGCTCTAAAGCCTTCCCACACTATCTTTGAGGTACAAATCCATTTTCTATTACTTTGTCTCAGCACCTTAAGCCTTTGCTGCTCTGTGCCCAAGTAAGTATGAACAACTCTAGTAACTATAGCACACTCCTGGAGATGAAGATCAGGGGTTTGAAATCCCCCTTTATCCTGATGAAGATGGGTATGATCCTAGGCCGAGTTAGCGAATTTGATGCTAGTGTAATCTAGCATCTCTCAGACTTTTGTGTCTGCATTTGTTAGTTAAGAAGCAGTAAATGACACCTGGGAAAATGGCATGACTGCACTAGATCGTAAAGGCTGGTAACTCCTCAGGTACATTGCAGGTTCTAGAAGTGTTATTCAAGCCGTGAGATTAAAAGTAGACATTAACTCAAGAAAAGAGTAAGCCAACTGTCTATATCTGAAGAGGTAATTTGAATCAAGAAAAACTGTGTCATATCAGTTTGCATCTAGCAGCAGGAAGAGAGACAACCCTCTTGTTATGTTTTTCTATTGCCTAGTGTAAGCTTTCTCTTGTGCACTGTTTTGGCATTGGTAAATCTCGTTCCCAAAGACCCAGCTCTTTGTAAATTCCAATCCCAGAGCAATCTTCCTAGACATCACCTTTGACAATGAGTACCTGTAGGGTTATAGGGTATGGCATGAGCCAAGCTAGCAGTTATTTCCAAAGGGAACGTCCCAGTCTAGCTTAATGGTAAAAAACTAACCTGGCATATACAACTCCACACCAACACCCCTCAAAAAAAAGTCCCATATTAGTAATGTGAGTTGATTAACATTTTGATGAAACAAGGACTAGGACCAGTACAAGGGAGCCCAGGGGGATATATCTGGGAGAAGAAACAGAGCAATGGGCAACGGGACAGCAAATGATAGGTCTATTGCTCAGTGCAGGCAAGATGCTTGTTTGCCTTTTCTGAAATGAAAAAAACCATTTCAGTCTTCTGAAAAGCTGATCCAAAATATTTACTGCATATCTAAACACCTTACACGAGTCTGCTGGTCTGCTTACTGAATGTAACAAAACACTGCTGCATGTTCTTAAATATTAAGTTGCTTCTCTGTACGAGGCAGGATGTAGAAATAGCTTCTTCCCTCATCAGGCACACTCCTATCCCCATAGTAAATGTCCCTTTTTAATAGCTTTGTTCAATTTATGCTGGATGTGGATTAAAGTAAAAGTCACAATAATGTGTGCCTTTAGTGAGATCTGTTAAGACTGTTTTAGCACCAGGTCATTAACGCTAGAAGAATTGGACAACGGGAGGTGTGCATTCAGAATGTGTACAGGTAATATAGAGATAAGAGCCATCAAAGAGAAGGAGAAGAAAGATGTGAGGGAGAGGCTTGTTACCAAGGGAGCTATCCAATTTTCCCCCTTCTCCAAATAGCTGACCCATTTAAGACTGAATTTTTTCCCTGTCAGTAGACAAATGCATATCATTCTGTGCATTGAAACTGTAGAAGGTGAATAGAAACCATGAATTGCAGTTCTGGTAGCAACAAATGAATGCAACATTTTATTGCACCCATAACTGAAAAGTCTTTCTTTTCAAATAAACATTCTCTAATCTTAGAAAAAAACTCTGTATGCTCATTAAGCAACCCAGTTTAATTTGCTGGCTTCAGTCCTAAACTGTCTTTTGAAAATAATATTCATGTGTCTTGTATAGTCTACTGATAGTGACAAATTATTACTGCTATATAATAATTTCATGCTGTCACTTTTTAAGAGGATAAATCCTTAAATTTCTCTTACTAACACAGAGTTGCTTCTGACCTGTTTGTGTGTGCTTTGAGGTCACAGCAGTCTCTTTATTCTTCACAGAACTATGTCAGAGTTGTAGAAGTGTGGTGGGACGAATACAAAGATTACTTCTATGCCAGTCGGCCGGAGACAAAAGCACTACCCTACGGAGACATATCTGAGCTGAAAAAATTCCGTGAAGATCACAACTGCAAAAGTTTTAAGTGGTTTATGGAAGAAATAGCATATGATATAACTTCCTATTATCCCTTACCACCTAAAAACGTGGACTGGGGAGAGGTAAGTACAGCACATGACCTTCATGTATTTTAGGAGCTTCTTTAAAAAAATTGGGAATTCAAAAGGAAGCAATTGTTGCTTGACATGCGAACAGGCTATTTGATTACTGCTATACGAAGCTATATGATACTAACCAGAGAACTATAGAGATAAAACCCCAAGAAAAAAATTATATCTACTTTAGCAGGTGTGATTTTTTTAATTAGTTCCACATGTCCTTGAAGGATGGTTTACGTCTAGCCCTGTCTTCAGTTATATCTAAAGCACTTTTTTCCATAATTGGAATTTAGGTTTTCTCAAAAGAAAAAAATGTGAATCCTGCATGTAGGAGTATTGACAAAGATTAATAGGTGAAAATATTTTTTTCTGTGAAGCCCTAGAGAAGAGATCATGAAATCCAGGTGGAGTACATTCTGCCTGTGTTTGCTAGACTGGGATGTACTCATACAATTACAGCCTCAGTGAATCCCTTATCTGCATGTAATAATTTGATATGATTCTGTATCCATCATTTCCAGCATTAGTGTATACAAGTATGACTTCACTAAATTAAGAATGTGGTTACAAATGTGGCACTTTGAGGTGGTTGACAGAGAGAGGTAGCATATCACAGGTGAGTGCTGGACATCTCACTGAACTCTGCCCATGTCGTTCTGCCATTTAGCCCACACCTTGGAGAGCACTTACTGCAGGTCTCCTGACTGCTTTCAGATTTTTTTTCCACTCTCCAGTTGGTTCCAGCCTTGCCCTGTCTCTSCTATTAATTTCACTTTTGCAGACTGTTGAGGTAAAACTTCTTGCTAGCTGAGGAGAACTCTCATGTCCCACCAAATTTAGCAACATTCGTTCCCAAGATATGATGGATATAATATATGTTCTTGTAACTTCAAAAGTGCATTAGAAATTACAGATGTATGCTGTCTCCTATGGCCCAGAAAGCGTCATCTTTAATTTCTTAGAAGAATTATTGATAACAGAGCATGTGCGTGGTGAAAGGGGGTACAAATAACCTTTTATCTGAGGGACCAAGTGAACAATGCCACCTTGATTTCTTACCTAAAAGCTAGCACAAAGCATCAACTACTATATCAGCCTTAGACCTCCTTTTGAATCCACATACAGGCTTAGGAAGGTACACTATATAATACTACTCACCAAGGTGAAAGCATCTGAAGAGAATAAAATAATACTGGCGACCTTTTGGGAAATCATCCCTGATAAAAGCAAGTGGGTCAAGTGAAGCAACAGGAAAATTCTAAGTTCAGAGACTTCTCTTAAGTTTTCTTCAACTCTTCTTCACAGGCTGCTTGTTATCCTACATCTGAGAAATCCCATCCACCCTCCCCCCATTTGTAACACCACACTAATTGCATTTCCAAACTATGGGGTATGAAAGTGTGGGGTTCATCTTCCCTAACACTCTCTGGAAGAGTCTAAGCTTAGTCCTCCAGACTTTTTATACCCTTATGAAGAGGGAAGAAGCTCTGGCAAAGAAAATAGGTCTGGAAAAAATGTTATTTGTGTCATAAAGTCTTTGTAAAGCTGCTTGCTGGCCCTTCTGAGAAGCGAGTGAGACAATAAGCAGTTGAGACATGCTTTGACAGGACTTCTGTTCTTTATCCCTGTGCCTATGTCTGCCCCTCATCAATTTTATTTCTTTTTTTTTCATGGTAATTGCTGCTGCAGAAAGTACATCTGAGCAGCCAGTCAGTGGGCTGTGGGTGATAGCTGCTGTGCATAACTTCTCTGCATCTCGTTTCTCTTCTTCCACAAGATGAGAGCAACTTAGCTGAGTTCCTGCTGTATTTATGGAGACCTGAGAGATGAAACATTCTCTGATAGGAGATTGAATAAATTAAAATACTTGAAAGTCCTATATTTTGCTGTTACTAATTTGGAATTGAGCTTTGCAACTCTGGCTTTGTCAGTGTACACTGACTCATGTAAGACCCTGCAAATTAGCATGGGCAGGTTGAAGCTCTGTCTCCCAGAACAGTTAATATCAGTATTTAAATTTCATACGCCGGTTTGTCTCATCTGTCATATACCTGTTTCTGGTTTGAGAGATAAATGAGAATTTCCTGAACTCCTTAGCACTTATTTTTCCCTTGAGACTAACTTAGAGTGCAAAACCTCTTTTCCAGATTAGAGGCTTTGAAACCTCTTACTGCATCGACAGTATGGGGCACACCAACGGTGGCTTTGTTGAGCTTGGGCCATGCCACAGAATGGGAGGAAATCAGGTAAGGAGCTTGGAGGCAAGTCTGAAGGAGAATTGCTTGCTGTGGATTGATAACAGGCGGGTTTTCTGTCTGTACATAAAGTCACTTAGGTGCCAGCTACGAAGGTGGGAATTAGGGTTTTCCATAAGCATACTGACATTGCTAAAACACAGCAGTCTGAAAATACCATTTCAAACATAAATTGTATGAAATTGAAGGCAACTTCTTAATCTGTTCTTCAGAGAAACAGGTACATGAAGAAGGAACTGTATCACTGTATTAGAATAACTTCAGCTCCTAGCATTGCTGCTGATTCACCACTTAATAATTAATCCTTCAGGAAAAAAAACGTTTCCTCACTTTGGCTCAATTATTTCACAAAGTTATTTTGCTCTAATGGAAGTATAAAACACTTTTGTGCAGTAACTCATCTTCCACCACATGAGAGAAGAAATTGAACAGAAATTTGTCTCTGCTTCATTTACAAATTAATTGACAGAACATAATTACTATTAAGTGGTTGCAATCCAAGCTTTTATTGTGTTTGACCTGTATCTTCACAAACCTACCCACACTACCACATACACATGCTGTTTTGTCTTTACATCTCCTTTTCTGGTTGAAAATTTTTGTAGAATTTAAAGTCCTTATTTAAGCCAACGTAAACTTAAACCAGGCAGTTTTGTCACGACAATCATAAAATCGCATGTAGAATGATGTTTTTAGAAATCATATACGGGTTAGCCCCTGAAAATGTCTCTTTTGTTATGGTATTTAATGAAAATGTTCCCTAAACTACTTTTTTTGGATATGATACCTAAAAACCTTGTAACAATTATTTTGTAAGAAGTAGCTGGGATAATCTTTTTGTATCTGGAKGCATTAGATTGATTTCTTCCATGGGTAAAATGCCAAAGTTTTACTGTCTTCACATGAAATTACTGTCCAGGACCAATGACTTGCTACCAGACTTTTACAAAGATAGTGGATTGTTTGGCCACCAAATCATACAAGGTTGACCATCATGAGGTTTTTAATCAAACACTTTCAAAAGTCTCCTGAATAGGAATCCCTTTACCATTTTTTTCTTGCTGGTTAAGTTTCTTAGTCTTCTAAGTCTTACAGGAAAGTTATCTATGAAATTTAGTGTTGTGATAGTAAAAGCRTGTTATCCAAAATAAAGAACCTTCCTGAAAGACAGGTGTAATAAAACCAGAAAATGTTTTGAATGTTGTGGTTTCATTGTATTTTCAGTGTTTCTAAAACACTCTTTGAGTCAACTGTTATAAAAATTACTTTTTTTTCTGTTAGCTTTTCCGAATCAATGAAGCCAATCAACTCATGCAGTATGATCAGTGCTTAACTAAAGGACCAGATGGATCCAAAGTTATGATTACACACTGTAATCAGAATGAATACAAGGAGTGGCAATTCTTCAAGGTATGCAACAGATACATTGAAGAAAACAAAGTTTTAGATTTCATACTGGTTTTTTGCACCTTTCAAAAATTATTTTATGTATGTCTGAAATTAAAGATCTATGACAAGGTTAACAGAATCGAGTAGAGTAAATTGTTAATGGCACATTCTCAGAAATACATGCTTGCTAGAAAAACTTCCTCTAGGGAAAGATGCTTTTGTTTAGTGRTTCTAGTTGCTGTCTTCTGTAGCAAAATCTTTAAGGAAAATCTCATGAGGCTACATGTGCTGCCACAGATATGTTAGGAGTTAGCACTTGTCTCAGAGGAAGCAAAGAGCATGCCCACTCTACCAGTGACAGAGTTTATAAAAGCTTTTAGTGCCATCACACTCTCTGCTTGTATGCTTTATATCAAGAAAGTTTCTGTATCTCATGTATGCTGTGAGAAGATTGCTTAAATGCTGGAGCGCATTTARCAGCTAGGGTCAGTATTAGGTGTAATTTTGGGCAGTATAAATTGAAGTATTTCTCTGTTTAAAGACAGAAGATATTTTTAAGCCTATGCAGAAGTAGGTAAATGTAAGATTACTCTGCCTTTTTGTGGTTTTTTTGTCTTCCTCAGTATTTCATTTCATTAGCCGTTCTCTAATAACAATAACATGCTCTATTCTTAATCCTGGGTGTGGTTCTGTTATAATGCTATTGCAAAATCTATAAATTTTTAATAAGGACTTGGAATGTTGGCTGATGTACATGTGAGGGCTGCTACAGTCTATTTAGTCATTACTTCTGTAAGTCCTCTATTCATAGAAGTTTTGTGTTACTTTAAAAAATGTCTAAGGTTCTATTTCTGTTTGTCTCTTAAAAAAATGAGACTGAATACTCTAGGGGTGATGTTATCCTTGGACATAGCCACACATAACTTGGTTCTACATCTAAGAAACTATTCTGTGTCAATTCTTCTTCAGCCTATCTAGCGTACTGCATATTTTTTAATTCATTAGCTGGTTAGCTGGATTCTTTGTTGTTTATCTGAAAGATGCAGGCACAGTTGAGTGCAGCAAAATCTATTTGTTATCCTTTAAGCCACTCCACATTTTCTGATGTTTGCATAGAGCTAGGAAATATCAGGTACACCATAATGCCATTTCCACACAGCTCAGCTTCCTTGTGCTGTATAGACAGACAAATTTCTTTAAACCTGAAATGTAGAAATCAACAAGCAGAGGCAGGAAAGTGCCAACTTCAGCTTTACTATTGGAATARTGCATAGCAGTTTTTAACTCTCCATCCATTCTAGTGTTAGCATGTTACGTCACTTTAAGAATTTCATTTATGCAAGATCCATTTCCTCTACGCTAGTACCAAGTTGTGTAATTGTTTGCTTATTACCACAAGTTATAAGGAAGCCCAGTAGGCACAGTCTGGGCTGTAGAACAAAACACTGACTGACCTCTAGAAGGAAAAAAAAGGGAGGGTGAGAGTGGAAGGACCACCAAGGGTGGTGTAACCAAATACTAGGAATTGGGCACACTGCTATGCAGTACAGAAGGTATGACTGTTTCTTCTAGTGATGCAGGTGTAAGGAATGAAATGCTTACGAACTGCTGAAAAATGTTGTGGCCTTGTGTAAATTAAGGCTGCCGGGAGGTTTCATCTGGTTGGTCAGTTGGTTGTGTCTGGAATGAACAGTGTGCCAGTTTGGTGGGTGTAACATGAGCTGCTTGAGCGCTGAGCAGCAGCAGGACTTCAGTGCCCGTAAGCAAACATCGAGAACAGGGCTGGCAGTGGTCTGCCTGTTCCTTTTGTGTGGACATCTGTTGACCTCTCCAAGCAGAGGACCTCCATGTCTGGCCAGGAACCAAGTATTGAGCTGAACCAACATTGGCCATGCAGATATGTGTGGGGATGATGCAGAGGGTCCCCATGCTGGGGGTAGCTCTGCACACAGGGCAGGGCTGCGGAGTCCCGGCCCAGCCACGTTGCCATGGGCTTGCTTCTGCTCCCTTCCCCTCCACACTGGATGCAACCAGGGTCAGCAAGTGGGAAAGGAGCCGCAGGCCACTTTGCAAATGCAGGAGACTCGAGCATGGGAGCAAGATGGGTGTGGAAGGAGCCAAATGTGCAAGAGTCAGCCTGAATGTGCCTGGCACAATAGGTTTGCAGTTTCTTAGGCAGCCTCCTGTTGCTCCAGAAGGCAGACTTAACTCTTTTAACTTACTTTTTACTCCTCCTTCTGCCAGCCAAACAGGGAACCAAGTTAGTGGGGTTTTTACCCCTGTGTGGTTAATGGTGTTGTGCCGTTCCTTTCTGTGAGGGCTAACCGGAGGAGGATCTGCCCAGTGAAGTTCTCATAAAGCTGCCCTCAAGAGTTATTCTTTTAGTTTGGTTACGGGATGGATGAAAGGCTAGAAGCATTTTAGATACAGTTTTGCTCATTTTCTTAGCAGTTTGTTGGCAAAGAGAAATAGGAGGCATGTCAAGTGGACCTTTGCAAACCAAAGACTTCATATGAAGGCTGTGAAACTCTAGGCTTAACAAATAGTAAAATGAGTATAGAACTGATCTGTTCTGGGACTCTGAAACTTGGTTTTGTAAATAGCTATATTGCAGTTGTAAAGAAAATGTTAAAAAAAACCCAAAACGAACAAAAATAAACCCAACACAAAACTGAAATGCATTTTCCTGATGGTTTTGTTTTTCAGAATCTGCACAGATTTACTCACGTTCCGTCAGGGAAGTGCTTGGATCGCTCCGAAGTCCTCCATCAAGTTTTCATTTCAGAGTGTGACTCCAGTAAAGCAACACAAAAATGGGAAATGAACAACATCCTTAGTGTGTAGACAGACAAAACCTACCTACTGACACATTCATTTGTACAGGACTGAAAATAGCCTGAAAACTGCTGCAGTTATTAACTTTGTACAGCTGTGAGCCTCCTGGCTTGGATGAAGGACATAAAGGAACTGTGATTATTACAATAACATTATCATCCGCAGTTAATGTTTACAAAACTGCTTTACCTTAAACTCTGTAGATGTTTACATCTTTTTGTTTTAAGATGTTGGTAACTTAATGTGCTGTTAGCTATGGTTCATAGGAACATAGTTAAAAGCATTGTCGTCTTCTTTGGGATTACACTCAGGGGTCTGAAGGCAGTTTTTTTACACACACTTGAAAAGGTTGAAGTAACCAGATTTTCATAGAACTTGGTGATTATCAACCTGTTGTATATTTTTATTTAATTTTACATCTTACTAAGCACTGCCACAGGTTATTAGCCAGGGTGGCCTTCTCTCACAGTCATGCTGCTTTTTTGGAAGATGAATTTCAACATATTTAGTGCCTCTTTCATTTCTCTCTTTCACAACAAAAGCATATGTTGGAAATTTTACAGTGGATTGTTCTGAGCTGTCACCAGGGGTAGGGACCAACTGTACCACCCTATGTAATTACTGTGTTAACGAAGACAAATTTCTCTTGCCAGTTTGGCTGCTCTACTTCGACTGAATGCTTGGTACGGTGGAAGGAAGACTGTTGAGTTTAGTGCTAATGTGGTACAATTTGATGGAGGTAAGCACCCTCACGAATCCAGTCGAGAATTTATAAGCACTAACTTGCTTGTTGAAACCATGCCTTACATAAAAATAATTAAAATAAACAACAACAACGAAAAAGATGCACAATTATATAAAACTTCGAAAGAATCAAATGCTTCATTTACGTTGCTATTTTGGATGGAAATCACTTAGGACTAAAACCTTAATTAGGAAAAAAATCCAGCTTCTTAACACATCTATGTAATTTGTCACAAGGATATCTGTCAACCAGTTTGGATGCCAGATTTAGATTCAAAAAGAGAAATGGAAATCCTGAAACCACACTTGTTTATACTAATTTTCTTCTTATTTCTGTCATTGACAACTTCTCCAGAGGGATTACAAACACAAAAAACCAACTGCTTGGTGCTATAGTGTACAGAGTAGAATGTGAAGAAGTTGTTTCTAAAAATGTTCTGGAAAGGAGTTGATGCAAGCTCCCTTATGAGTATAAATATTTTCTCTGAATGAATAGAGAGGTGGAGGGGAAATGACTTATCCTCACTTCCTTTGTCCAGATTTTGTGACTTACATGTTGACATCAGTGTACTGATTTCATAACAGTTATCCCCATAACATGTCACACAATTAAGTATGACTAAATACTTTCCTGAAGTCTAGAATAGCATTGCATGCAGCTTCCATTGATGTTAACAAGGATTATGTATCACATTTGGTGACGGAGTTTGACCTTCATAGGGCTGTCTGCACTGATCTATTAGTTTGGGATCTTTCCTAGTTTCTTTAAACTTCTCATCTGTCCTTTCAGAGCTATGAAAAATAGAAAATAAAGGAGGGAGAAACTGGAAAAAAAAAAAGGAAAATAAGGTTTTGTGCCGGTACTTGTTCCTTGTGTGTGTGAAAACTGACTCCATTTGTGTGTTGGGTAGATTAATTTAATCATACAACTATGCATAAGAGAAAGAATGGTGGCACATAAATTGTGCGGGTGTGCATTTTAAATGGGTATTATGTGCAATTCATTGAAAGCTGATGCTGTGTGTGAATATGAATCTCTATGTGAGACTGAAACCTTACAAAACATGAGATCATAAGAAGCTGTTGCTGTAATGACTTTTTCCTACTATAGCTGGCTTGGAAAAAAATAATTCCCATATTCTTGCTTTGTAAGTTGATGATAATATCACTATGCATTTCTACATATTTTATAAATTTGATTTATGCAGATTTTGATACACTGTACGTTTCTGTAGAAATTGTATAAATCTTTAAAAAATTTATTAGGGATAAATCTGGGAAACCTATGTATATCTTACTCATGGGTTGCTTGTTTTTTAGGTGAAGTAAATAAAATGTTTGAATTTTTCGGTTTGCTATACTTTTACAGAGTAAAAATGGATTATTATCTTTATAGAAACCCCATATCTCAAAATCTAGACAACTTCAGTGCCGCAAACTTACAAATATTAAAAGTGGTTTATTTTAAGTTTTATCTAGGTACCTTTTGTTGCATCTGTGGGGACTCAGATTTTTGTCCAGTGAAATGAAAAATTAAATTCCCACTGAGAGCTGCCACATGGCCATATTTGGATTTTTGTATCACCTGCCCTGATATAATTAGGTAGATTTGATATGCTCATACAAAATGAACTTGAAAGTAGAACCAAAGGTCAGGACTAGTTTGTAGTGTTTTTACTATATTTTATCTTAGTTCATTTATGTTTCCACCAACAAATGTGTTTCAATCAAACTTTATTTTTTCCTGAGAAGGTTCCTTAGCAAAGGAGTCCATTTCATGTCCCATTAAATATTATCTTGCTTACTTTTATGAGAATAATCCTTGAGAAGTGTCAGTGGTTATCTTCCAGGGTAATATGTACTTTCAGGGAACATCAGAAGTGGTTGCCAGCATATAGTCCTCTGGTTCTTAACTTTACTTACGTTGCAAGCCTACTCTGAACCCCTGCAGTGCTGGAATAGTAAGCTGTGTAGCTTGGCTGGCACTGTATAAAAGGACTCTTCATGTAGAATGAACCTAGTTAGAAAAAGTGATAGGCTATAAAAAAATGTAGGTGATTTTGTCTCCCTTGGGATTTAAATAAAACCCAAAACAAAAACTGTAAGTGACCCCTGCAGTCTGAAACCACTCTGGCCCTTCTGTCACTGGGAGCCTCTGGTCATGTTCCCTTGCTTGGTGCTGCCTCAAGTGTGTGCATTGGTGTGAGCTGCCTCCCTCATCGCGCCCTCAGCTGTGCTAACCGGTATGGAGCTCAGAAAAGCAGGACGAGGTGTTTGTGTGGATACATCTCAGTAACCCAGGTAAAGGTTAATAACCTTTGTTTTTTTAAAATCTTAAAAATCTAGCCCATTCATTACGTGGAGGAACTAATGAAGTATTCTCCGTTACCACGTAACATGGGTCCTGGTAAAATTAAAACTAAGGTGTCTGCACAACCCTTAGGATTTTAACCACATTGCACTGCTCTGTGGGTTTTCTGAACAACAATGTGGATGGAGATGCTTTAGCAAAGTAGTGGCATGGCTGATGGTCTGATGGGTCTGAACTGACTGATGAAAAATGCACRTTCCTTCAGTCAACAGGTCAATGAAGGTGACAGGCATCAATATCTGTAAGGAGGAGTTAGAGCTGCTCAAACACCAAGAAGAAAAGGTATGTTCACGTGTTGGATCCTTACTTTTTCTCACTAACATGCTTCACAGAGAAGAAAGGTCATTCCTTTAGGGACAAGAAGGGTGTCCACTCCGAAGTGGAGTGCAGGTAAAACAGGGCTGAGGGCTGGGTATTTCCAGCAGCTCTTGTGAATGCGATTGTTCAGTGTGAAAGCAGAACTTGCCTCCAGTGATCTCAGACAGTTCAAACAACTCCATGATGTTTCTTGTGCAAGAGTAATGTCTCCTGCACAAGAAAGGAGCAGAAGGCTGGGAGAAGCAGCATAGCACTAACTCAAATAAAAACAAAACAAACTAATACCTGAGATGAGCATGATGGCAATAGCAGCCCTCTGGCTGAACATCCCAGGGAAAGGGAAAATGAATGGAGACATGATATTTTACTTCCCTGGAAAGGGCTGCTGGTGGCAGTGTGTGTCAGCTAAGAAGACAGCATGCCCAGATAGTTGTTAAAGCACAGCCTTCAGATGAAGCAGCATGGTTTGGAATAGGCTTTCTGAATCCTAGGAGGATGGCGCTGAAGTGGAAATAGGAATCAAAATACAGCCTTTCCCCTTGAAATTTGTGGGAGGATTTCCCCAGGAAAATAATGTAGGCCAGTAAAGAAGCCCTTTCAAGAAGCCCTGACATTGAACAGCAGTGGGTCTTTGGATATGAAGTCCTCTGGATCATCTCTGTGTGTGGGTGCGTGTTCCGTGAGTTGGCCCTGCCATTGGGATACAGCTTTAGTGCTAGTGGGAAACAGCTGGGCCAGAGCCATGGAGACTGGCATTTCTGAGGGCTGTTGGTGAAAACACTCCTCTGCAAGCTGTGCTTCCGTACAACCAGGGGTCTTGTCCCTCTGCATCATTCTTCCCAGGAGACCTTGAGCCCTGCCTGGCAATGGATGCCTTGCCACCCTGAGCCTGCAGGATGGCTGCAGCATCTTGCCAGAGCCCTCAAGGCCATCACAATTGCCCAACAGGCAGCTACAAATGCAGTTTTCTTTTTTTTATTTCTGACGCAGCAGAAACTGAAACAAAGTAGAACTGGATGAAAGTAGAAGCCTTCTGGAAGGTTCTTGTGGATTTGTAAGAAGGGAAGATTTGGGAAAAGCTGACCAGGAGAAAACATGCCCAGCTCTGGAAGGGCTTCTAGTCATGCTGCTCTTTCAATTGCACTGAGGAATGCACTGAAGTCCTACCTGTCCTGAAGATGCCAACGAACCTCTAGAGACAGAGCTAATCAGCCTGGCAATGGAAAGGAAAGCTGTCTGTCCTGCCATCTGAGAGAGAAGGTAAGATGGTGTGGGGTGTTGCTGAGGAAAACAATTCTGTAACCCTATAGCAGAGTGGGGTCTGGTTACTATTGATATTAAAGCTATTGAGGATAAAGTAATATTGAGTGGGCCATTTCCAGTTGAAAGTAAGAAACATTCCTGCTTTTTTTTTCTCTGCTGCATTATCCCATTATCTTCCATGTGATGATTATGAAAAAAATTAAGTCCATGCTCCAGAAATATCGGGACCCTTTGTCTCTGATGGACGAGCTGAAAAATATTTTGAATTAGGATAAGAACTGAACATAACATTAAAACTTAACAGCACATGMAAGACCAGATCAAAAGTCCAGGTAGCACAGCAGCCTGTCTCATTCAGAGGTCAGAACGATCAGTGTGGTCAAAGAGTGCAGGGCAGAGTCAAAGGATGCTGCAAGGATACTTGTCTAACCTTGTTCCTGCTTCTGACATTATATAACTCAAGCACTTTCTGAGTAGAGATGGCATTTCTATTTAATAGTCTAGAATTTATCCAACTGCTGCTTGAATCTAGGCAGACTTTGGTCATGTGTCACCTGATTCAGGCAAAAAGTTTGAAGGTTTCTGAAGAGGCATGCTGGCTCTGCTGTGCGCTCCTCTGCTGTGACAAATCAGTGAGATATAGGCGAATTACGAAGGCTTGTTAAAGGTCTTAATTCCTGCTAGGAATTCCTTAATTTCTAGCATGGAGTGCTAGGTTCGTGCAGGGTTCAGCCAGCCAGGCGTTGGTTTCAAGACAATAACATCATCAACAGCTCATCTTTCAAAGGGCCTTTTAGGATGTTGTGGTCTTGTCCATACAAACATTGTCCATACAAACATCATCCCTCCAGCTCTGCTGAAGAACTGATTTATGTGTACAAACTTTACCATTAGATGTTTGGGCCAGGAAATGCTGACAATAGCCATACAACTTACAGGTGGAGCACCGGATCTGCTGGCTATAAAGATTTTTCTGGTGGTTGACTTCATATTCAGTCCTGGAACATCATGAGCCTCTCCAATACTGAGGCTAAGGGGGATAGTTGATCTCAAGATATCAGGATAATCACAGCAATGTACAGGTCCACTCACTAATTAGTACTGGCCTGTGACAATTAAGTAATTTGAGGAATTTGTGTAGGCAGACAGCTTTTTTACCAGGTAGGTCTGAATCTTACGATATTCCACAGTTAGGAAGTTAATGCATCCCTGAAATACAATGCTGTGTGCATTGGAGAGTGCAGCAGTGAGCTCGACATCTGGGCTCTGTTAAGGGATTCTTGACACTGGATTCAAATATGATCATGGAAAAGCAGATGGGTTGTGATGCAGCTCATATGAGAGGCCCAGAAATTTTGGAAATGCAGAGCTTGCTGGCAAAACACTTAGAGATTACAAGATGTGTAAAGAAATACAAGCCAAAATGAGAAAACAAACAGAAAAATAAATCTATGCTAAGGCAAGTGAAGTGGGATCTGTGACAGTCACCACCACAGCAAATAATCCATCACCGAACAATATGTATTGGATTATGTACCACTGTTATATACCAGATGCCTATGATACACTTTTACAAAAAAGTTCAATACATCATTGGCTAATCAAACATAAAACTCCTATTTCATTTTTTTTTCTGATTTTCTCTCCACAATCATTTGCAACTTCATTAGTGTTGTAGGAGTTCTAAAGCCTGTCTATACTGCAGTCAGTTCCCAGGTCTATAGCTGTTCTAATCAATACACATACATGCATATTTACAATTTTCCAGGCCATAGCTTTTGCTTTGGAAAAATAAGACCAACTTTGTAAATAGGCTTTGTCCTAAGATAATCTAAGAAAAAGGAAACTTTATATTCCTTTAGGAAGATGATAAGGCAGTACTAAATATGTGGGGTTTTTGTGACTCTTTGACCTAATGATGCCTAAGATGCTATTTGCTTTTCTAGAAAACATTCATTATGTCTTCACAGAATTATCTATTACAGCTCCAGCATCTCCTCCAGAGATACATACTAATGTAATGTAGTTTATTGTCTATCCAAATTACCCATGACTCGAATATTAGGCCTGCTTTTTCCCCTTCACATGTGATGGGGAAGCACATATTAACATGTAATATAATTTGTACTAACACCACATTTCACCTGCTGGTTTTACTATCCCGTCACTTCAGGCTGCAGGCTCGTTTTGCAGCTCTTTGCTGTTAGCTCTTGTTATTCATGCAAGATCTTCAATGGTCACTTATTTCTTTTATGAGAAGTAGACCAGAGCAAAGTCAAGTAGACCAGAACTACCTGATCTCCTTTACCTTAATGTTCATGGATTTCTTAGAAAAATATCTGCAGCTCTATGGAACAGGATTTCCTCTTATGAAATCACAAGTTCTATTTAGCCATTTGTCCAGTAACTTTCCGCTGTACTGTGGCTCCTACCAACTCGCCATATGGGCACTAGTGGTCTGAAGCTCTCTATCTCCACAGACTGTTTTCTAAAAATTAGTGTAATATTTGTGACCTTCCATTCCGCTAGCACTTAGACAGTTTTAAGTGAAAAAAATATAAAGTATGGTTCATAGTTCAGCCATTTCATCATTTGATTTTCCTTAGAACTCTTGGATGGATACCATCTGTCCTGTCATTTTGTTTCAAGACCTTKTACACTTGGATTTGGGACAGATGCTTCACCATGCCTCTTCCATTAAAAAATTTTGTCATGAAAACTTCTGGAAGCTCCTCTACCAGGTTAAAAAGAAAGTTTTCTTCTAGGCATTGCTACTGTATCTTGAACATCTCTTGTCCCTAGAACAGTTTGGCAGCCCTCCTGGTTCTGAGGGTGCCGTTTCGGATGAATTAGAGTGAATTTTCTTCCTAGTAGCTGAAACAGTGCTGTTCTAGATTTAGGATGAGAATAATGTTGATAACACACTGATGGTTTAGTTGTCTCTGAGCAGTGGTTACACTTAGTCAAACCTTTTGAGCTTCTCATGCTGCYCTGCCAGTAAGGAGGCATGGGATGCACAAGAAGCTGGAAGGGGACACAGCTGGGACAGCTGACCCACACCACTAACCAAAGGAACATTCCATACCATATGGCTGAGCATATAACTAGGGTGAAAGCTGGCTGAGGGCCACTCTTTGGGAACTGGCTGGGCACCATTTGGTTGTTTTTCATTTACCTTAATTATTATATTTATCTTTCTGTTATTTTCTTTTTCATTATAATCTATTCATTTATTATTATTTTATTTGAATTATTAAACTGTTTTTATCTCAAGGCATGAGTTTTCTTACTATTAGCCTTCCAATTCTCTTCCCCAGCCCACCAAGTGGCTGCATGGGGCTTGGTTGCTGGTTGGGGTTAAACCATGACAGATGTGTGTGGAAGTCATTGTTAGTTCATCTGTTTTCTCAAGTTGCTCTGTTGCTCTTTTTCTTTGCCACATATTGCTGTATCTGGCCTGTTGATGTGCTGGTTTTTTTCTGGCTTACTGGTTTAGAAATAACTTGAACTTTCTAAAAACTGCTTTCCTACATTTGTTACTCTCTCATTCTTGCTCTTTATCCACCTCAGACTCATTTTTTGTGGTGTTTTGGTCTACATTACTCTGTGGGATGTCTTTATGCTGGACCTCTAGTGCAATGTGAGCRTTCTCCCCAATACCTGCAACCATTTGGGGCATCCCTTTCAGTTTTGGTTTTAGACTGTCCTTCCAGTTCACCTCCAGTGAAAAGTTTCTGGTGAGTTATAAGTTTGTCAATATATTGAACACTGATGTGAAAAACTAATTTAGCTTTTCTTCTATGGCCTTATCTTTTCTGAACATTCCCATTACACTTTGATCACTTATTAGTACTTTCCAGAAAGTGCTCACAGATGGGCATTACATGAACTCCCTGACCTATCATACTTTTTAAAACTTAATTTGAAAGTAGTAATTTTCATGTACTCTTTTCCATTTGCCTTTTATATTCAACATCCTTCTTACCAAAAGGACAAAATATTCTTTTTTTAAAAAATGCTAATTATCTTTACTCATGATATCATATTCTGTTGATAGATCAGCCTGATGCAGAACTTTTGGTGCACACACAATGTGTGTCATGATGTGGGGCAGGCTACAGAGCAGTGCAGTAGCCTGATTTTTGCAATAAAGATCTCTGCAGCAGTCAGGATACATTTGTAAATGAGATTATAAACAAAAGTAACCCACAGGCAGCATTTCACAGAGCATTGTTAGTATGTGCGACAAGAGAGTGTCAACATTAGGCAGTTCCATACTGATTTGTGCAGAAGTTGTGCTGAAGCTAAATTAGCCAGTTAGTGCTTAAATGAAATAGAATCCAAAAGCTATTTTACCTCAGGAAAATATTAGAAGAGCTCACTTATTCTGAATTATCTCAAGATCTGTTCTTATTCTGACACAGTATTTAATGCAACCTGTGCAGCTTGTAGGACACCCGAAGGGTTATTTTTTTTTTTCAATTTAAAAAAAAAACCAAACATTTCAAATAATCAAATTAGTCAATTTACTCTGACGTTACTGCTGCACTGCAGAAGATGATTTAAATCTAATCAGAAAGACTTCTTGAAGCATCACTGTTCTGCACAAGGAGAGAGTGTGAGAATTGAGAGGAGGTGATGGTGCATTTCTACAGGGAAATCTGAACAGGATATGGTGACAAAGGCAGCATAATCTTGGATACACACAATGGGGAATTGCCTCTAGACGGAAGAATTTTTGAGTTAAGGATACAGGGTGCTGTAGGACTGCAAATTCTATAGCAAAAAATGTTCTTGAGCAATGGAGGTACTCTGCACAGAACCACTACCTCTCACTTCCCATTTATGCCTGCAGCTTCCCAAAATCTGAGCCTGAAAAATGGAGCCATTGATTCCACCTGTGCCAAGGTCTCTTTGGGCGGCCCAACATGTAAAACAGCAGCTAATCCTTCTGATGCTACTTAAGTATCACAGGGGCAGGATGGGGAGGAAAAAGCAATTTTGGGTTTCTAAGGCTCTTGAAGATTGATACCTACTCCAGTATAAAAATGTTTGCATTGCCTTTACAGTTACTTTATTTCCATACTTACAAGAATATACAAAGTGTTTTTGTCAACCCTCTTGTTTCAGAAAGTGCTATGTTATCGTTGACCTAACCCAGTGACATTTGCCGTAGTTAAAGTGCTGGAAACACTTTTTATCTTATGCATGGTACAATGACGGGACACAAACATTTCATAAGCTAATGGACAATGGGGAAACATTTTAAACAAAAACCTTGGAAGCCTGCCCTTTATATTACTTAATTTTTTAGACATTACACATGTTTCAGGGCTGGGCTTTCAAAGGCTAGTAAAAGTTATTTCCTGGTATTTATCTCAACAAATTAAATTTAAGCTATTTAGTTTAGCTGTAGGATCTGAAATTCCCCACTTGCAAATATTGTTAGGTATCTAGATTTAAACTTTCATATGTAAAATGAAAAGTGAAAGTCAAGCCATAGTGTAACTGGTGATACCGTTACCACCACGAAAGGAGCATATCCAGGAGCACATGTTCTTTACAAATGCCTTCTCTCCTTTTTGCAGGAATCTACTGGCATGTGCGGAGATAACATTCCAACACTTTTCATGCTGTTCTGCAAGCTGTGTATTTTATGAAAGCCACTATACTGGGGCCAAGGGGAGAGGGAAGGAATAGGCAACATCTGGGAAGAYGTGCCTCTAACCACATGTGTCTTATGGCCAACTTTCCTGTCCTGATACAGACAACAGAAAAGGCCAGTGACAGCTCTGGAAGAAAAAGTTCTGAAAATTCACTCATTAGCAGCTACTCTGCCCAAACAAAGACCTGTGCTTCAACTGTCTGGAGTAAGAAAACAATCCAGGAGGAATTATCGGGAACTTCACTACTAGAGATTTTTTTTTTCACCCACAAGGTAATACAGGCAAATGTTAGTGCAAGGAAAGCATTAACTGCAACTAATGGCAGTACCTGTGGGAGGAATCATAGCTAAAAGAGCTTAAATGCCTGTATAAGCTCCAGGAGACAATGCCTGACTGACTTGCCAGTTTTGCACAGCAATAGCCCAAGAACACTGCAAAGCACTTTCCCACACAGGATTCCAGCATTCTGGGGTTGCCCAGCCTCTCGGAAACATCGTGAATACAACAATAGTCATGTACAACATTTTATTACAAAACTGTTAAAAAAGTAATACAATGCAACAAAATACTACAAAATATAAGATCAGCCATTAAGCTACCTCCTTTGTTTTACTTAGCTATAAGGAAACACCTGGCTATCAGTCACTGAATTTCAACAAAACCATTAAATATGCAGAAACAGCAAAAACATTCAACAACTTTTTTTTCCCAAACTGAACTGGAGCAGCCCTTGGCTACTGYTTACATTATAACTTGAAGTCTCCCTACAAAGAACCACATGACCTATACACAATTCTGTACAGATTTTTATACTGAAGCTAACAATGAGCTGCACTTGAGTTCACATTCTTAGCAAAATATTGGATTTTGAGCATAAATCTTTACAGCAGGACATTCATTTATTCTTCATCCTCATCTTCTTCCTCCTCTTCCTCCTCTTCTTCCTCTTCCTCCTCCTCCTCCTCTGGTTCTGCTTTCTTCTTAGATCCTGCAGGCCTACCTGGGCCCTTTTTTCCTGCATCACTCTTGCTCTTGGCACGATATGCTGCAATATCCTGCAAGAAAAACGCTGTTAAGTTGCTAGCAATAGAACTCTAAAGACAAATTCGGACTGCTTTGGTATTTCAATACTACTGTACTGCGCAGATCAAATACAGTGTGTGCAAAAAAGCACAATTTCCACCTTGGGACTTGCATGCTTAAATCTTCAGGCAAAAGAACATGCAATCCAGACAGTTCTAAGAATT
Source organism: Amblyornis subalaris (assembly GCA_018881555.1). Taxonomy (NCBI): domain Eukaryota; kingdom Metazoa; phylum Chordata; class Aves; order Passeriformes; family Ptilonorhynchidae; genus Amblyornis; species Amblyornis subalaris. The sequence continues at coordinate 448,275 of JACAXG010000124.1, read as the reverse complement.
TTATGACCACAGTGCTTTAGAGTCTGACTGTATTTATTTCAGCAAGCAGGTGACCTGCTTTCTGGTAGTAAGGAATCTTACTGGTAAAATCCCTAAACATGCAAAAACCACATCCAGGTTCACTGTAAGGGTTCCAGAGACCTGCCCCACCACACCTTTCCATATGTTCTAAAGCCTCAGAGGCTGACATAAGCATTAAGAATTATGAGCCACATATGGTTTAGGTGCAAGACACAAGWCAAACATTTACAGGGAGCTCTACAACTTTAACTATTGTTTTATCACTTCTACTGTACCTTTTCATATTTCTCCTTTAGTTTTGCAGCCTTCTGTTCATATGGCTGTTTATCTTTGGCCGACTGTTCGGACCACATTTCACCTAATTTCTTTGCTGTATCTCCAATAGACAAGCCAGGATGATCGTTTTTGATTTTTGGACGGTGTTCAGAACAGAAAAGGAAGAATGCAGATCTACATCAAGAAACAGTGATTAAAGTTAAGTATCAAACTATTACAACTAATACTTTTTAGTGTTTGAGGGGAGGGAGTCACAGAAACACTCACGGTGGTCTTTTAGGAGCATTGGGGTCCTTTTTCTTTCCCTTCTTCTCGCCTTTAGGAGGAACATAGTTTTTCATCTCCCTGTCATAACGAGCTTTGTCTCCTTTAGCCATTTCTTCAAACTTCCCTTTTTCCTTGCTTGACATTGTCTGTGGACACACGGAGGGGAAAGAAGAGTCTGGATGAGATAAAGCAGCTACTGACCCACTAACGCCTAAGCAGCAGCTGCTACCAGGGATCTTTTCCCAGCAGCCCGCAGCAGGGGCGGGGGCTGGCCCGGCACRGGCTCAGCACGGCTCAGCCCCGCTCACCTTCCACCGCTCCGAGCACTTCCGCGAGAACTCGGCGAAGTTGACGGACGAGTCCGGGTGCTTCTTCTTGTGCTCCTCGCGGCAGGTCTGCACGAAGTAGGCGTACGAGGACATCTTGCCCCGCGGCTTATTGGGGTCGCCTTTGCCCATGGTGAGGTCGGCGCCGGGTCCCTGAGGGCGCGGGTGGGTGGAGAGGCGGCGTGAGGCGGGGCCGCGCCTCAGGACGTTCCCGCCTCTCGCCCGCGGGCGCCTTCCCGCCCCAACGCGGCCGGCCCCGCCCCCGCCGCAGCCCCTCTCGCCGTCCCCCCCGGCGGCCCCGCGGCACCTTCTGCCGCCGGCCGCCTCTCCCCGCCCCCCGCGGCGCCTACGGCGAGCGGCCCGCCCGGCCCCGCCGCCCGCGCCCCAGCCCTCCCCGCCGGGGCCAGAGTCGCCGCCGCCCTCCCGGCCCCACCCGCCCGCCAAGAATCCTCCCCTCAGCCCCGGCCGTGCCGCCCGTCCACCCGCCGCGGGAGCCCCTCGCTCCCTCTGCGCCCAGGACCCCGCTGACGTCCCCTTCTTCCCGCTCTCTCTCCGTCCCTCCCGGCGCGCTGGCGCTCCGCGGGTGCGCGGGCCTTGCCTGGCTGAGCGGGGCGGGCGGCGCGGAGCTCTGCTCCCTCAGGTGCTGCTGCCGAATGGTGCCCGGCCGCGCACTTACCGCCTCTTGTTTTCCGCGGCACTGCCCGCCACAGCAACCCGACCCGCGGCACCCGGAGACCCGCCCCCCGCCGCAGCCCATTGGCTGCCACGCCCGTTCAAACTGCCCGAGGCTCCGCCCCCTGGCGCCGAGACCGGCCAGGATTGGCTGGGTCCTGCTCTGACGTCAGCAGCCGAGCAACTCCCGGGCTAGGTCGAGCGCGAGGGGGTCGTTGGCGCTCATACCCGTTGGAACCGGTTGGGGTGAGGAGAGTGGGGGGGCGGGGCGGAACGCGCTGGGCGGCGATTGGGACAGAGGGACGGTTTAAAAAACCGCGGGGGCCCCCGCCATTGGCTGGTGGGGCCTGCGGCCAACCTGATTGGGCGGAGCGGGGGCGCCGCAGCGTGGTTTAAAAATACAAAGGGAGCGTGTGGGGTCTGTGCCGGCTCTTGGCGCTGCCCTCCTCAGCTCGGGGGGCGGTCGGGGCGAGGAGCGCCACCGGCCCTCCCTTCCTCCCTCGCGGGCTGGGGGCCTGGCGGGCAGCGGTAGCTAGCTGTAAAATTCGGCTGAAAGTTGGGTTTCGCCGCCCGAGCGAGGCCGGTTCCTGGGGGCTGCCCTCTCCCCGAGCCGGCCCGCCCCGCCGCGGGGTAGGGGCTGGGGTGGTGCCCGCCCCCCGGGGCCTGGGCTGCGCGGGTCCCCCGCAGAAGGAGGACTGGCGGTGCCCGGCTTGTAGCAGTTCCTGGGCGGAGAGAGCGCCTGCTTCCCTCTCCTAGGCTGGCAGGGTTTGGAAGAGCTCGGGGCTGCTTGTGAGAGGTGGGTTTCCCCACTCACGCCGCACCAGAAGCACCGGCACCGAGGAGGGAAGCTGTTGCCTCTCCGAGTTTTGTGCTCTCTGTAAAGCGCAAGTCGCAGCGGTGAAAGCTGGGGATCGGTCGAACTGAGGTTTTAATGCAAGCCGCGCCTGTGGTTTGCATTAGTGCTTTCAGGTGCACCGCTAGCAGTGAATCTGACCCTTTCGGCTTGGGGAGAAAACCGAAGTTTCCATACAGTCACTTATTTTACTGCGATTTCACCTCAKTCTACATGATACAGGTTTTGCTGATACTGGTTTTCTTCTGTTTGGTTATTTTCATTCAATTCTCTAATTTGGGTAAATATTCCTAGTAATCTAAGCGGTTTTTAACAGTCTTGTTTTTACAGGTGTACTTTATAGCCTTGGTGAAAAGCAGGTTATAACTTTGTTTACTGAAGATGCGATGCCTTCAGTAGAGTTTTAATCATGTTAACCTTCCTCAACGGTTAAAAAAAAAACCCAAATGAGCAGTCAGTCAGTTAAGCCAGCAATACGAATCCCTAAGCTATGTGAGGGTATTGGGTAGTTGCAGGTGTGAGAGCAGTCAATGTCTTGGTCTTCAAAGTCTCCCACATCCAGATTTGTTCAGTATAAGAAGCACTCTTCAGGTACAGTTTTCAAGCCCTTTTTTTTTTTCCCTTCTGACTAAGAAATGTTCATGTGCAACAGTTCACTAATATGGTAGTAAATGCCTCCTTTATCACTGTTTCATTTTAAGCTTTGTATATACTTGCCCAAACTGCAGCCCAAAAGTCAAAATCCTCTACAGAAGTGGCTAATTGGGAGGTAAATTGACAGAGCAACCCATAGATATGCATTCCCTCTGCAGATGTCAAGGCCTTCACAAGCCAGTTATCCAAATTCTTGTGTCAGTTTACTTATGTGACTGTTACTTTTGATAGTGTTTAACATACAAATAAAGCTTAGTCTTCCTTACCTTCTAAAATAAACATTTTCGTGGGGGATGTTTCATGTTCCAGTTTTGGCTTGTTATTACTGTAAACCATTCCACTACTTCTCAGTAGCAAATTAATATTCTCAGTTCTGTGGTACTGAATTCTATGTAGGCCTATCCACTTTGCAAAGAATTGTTTTAATTTGTCATGTGGCTTTAAAAATGCCTTTACTTCATATTTTACATGGATAGTGCTATTTTGTTTGGTAAGTTAAGCGGCCAGATGGGTCACTCATTCACTTTTTGGTAAACCACCACTGTATGACAGCTTCTTGTGAAGTGTTTTCTAGATAATAAAGCAGTTTTGTAAAAGGTGGTAGAATTTTACAATACCAGTGTGTGCTGAATAAATCATAGTACAGCCATTGGTATCTATGGTGTTAAACCATTCCTTGCCTGCCAGACTGACTTAGACACTCTCTGTCAGTTATTGGAGGGAGGGAGAGAAAGCTTTAGGCAAGTTTTATTAACATTTTCACTCTTTCTTTTAACAATAATATAGCAAGTTCATGGAAAAAAAATCCTTTGGAACAGTCTTTGGAAATTTTGGGATGTAATTGCAGTGAGGCTTCTGCTGTTGCATGTTTTTATATCTGCTCTAAGAATATGAAGAAAATGATTGTCGAAAAGCAGGTAGAGTGAGAAAGTGTAATTACTGCTGTGGGAAAAAATGAGATCTACCTTTCAAATGATTTAATCAAAAGTTTTAAGAAAGAAATTAAGTTCTTTAAATTTTCTTACCTGGGAAAGAAAGCTTTTGTACAATTAAATAGATCCATAGAGTGTTATGTCATGCTGTGTCATACAACACAGGGCACATAAGAAACCAACAAGTTGTACTCTTTAACATCTGTCTGTCCTCCAACAAGGAAGGCAGTATTGAGAATTTTCCATGCTTGAACATGATACTGGAAGCTTTCCACAGCAGTGCCAATGCTGAAAGCCCCACACAAGAATGCTGACGTTAGAAACTTGTCATTCCCAAAGCTGTGCCTTCCTCCCAGCGCCCTCATGCCTGGAAAAGTGCTTCTCTGGTTCCACAATAAGCTGTCACTGTTTTTCATTGCACCACACTGTTCCTTTTCAGAAAAAAATGCAATTTCTGTCTCCAGAGATTCAGTCACTCTTGCTCTTCTAAAGCAGGGATCTACACAGTATTGACTCTGGTCAGTCCGCATGGTTAATTTATTAACCACATGTGCATGACAGTTGTGGGGAAGAAGCATAAACTCCAGGACTTGGAGTTTACTTCTGCGTGAATAATTCTGCTCATGAAATGACTGTAAAGTTTTATATCTCCCTGGCTTCAAGCCCTTCTGAGTTTCTAATCTGCTCCACAATTACAATTTGGGGCGCTATTGTTAACTTTGCTTAATCTTCAGTAAACTGCAAGTGAGGAGAGATAAGCAATGAAGCAAGAAATGCTGGATAGAAGGTAGAGAAAAGACCAGATGCGTGAGACCGGGTTATAGAGCCAAGAAATGGATTTAAAGAAAAGTATGTCATGGACAACAAAAATGTGTGATGGGAGCCATACTGCTTTCTATCATACTGTATCTCTTGGCTTCTGTGCAGCTTCTAGAGCTTTTCTGGATGGTGGTGTCAGTGTGGACAAAGCAAGGGAAGAAAGTAACAAAGGCCTTTTATTTGAATTAACGTTTCCGTCAGTGGATCCATTACAACAGATACTGTTCAGCTGAGGAAACTGCAAACTACAGTTGCATGACCTTAACTCTGAACAAACTTTAATTCTGGTGTAAGTGTATTTATGTAGTGATGCTGTCAGTTTTAATTCACTCAGTTGGATGAAGRCGCTCTACTGTCACTTCCCAGAAAATCTCCTACTAGCTAGATTCCTGAATGGAATATGCATTAATGTAGCCTTAATGGCAGTAAAATTCTGCTTTGGAAAGTTATCACTCTTGACTGATTCCTGCTGAAAGGTACTTTCTTCTTCTGGATCTGAAAAGTCAGTTTACTGGATGAATAATGAAAGTGAGTTACAGCTGCTCTCAGTTTTAGTCTAACCTAACTTCCCTAATAGGAATGCAAGATGTTGAAAGAAAGCAAATTTAGCTTTAATCAGCAGGTTTTTTGTTATGGAAAAAAAAGATTACAATTCAAGACACAAAACGCATTTAAGTAGGTCACTGCTTTGAAAACCCTTTTAATGTGAATTACAAAGTCTACCAACAGCAACAATGTTTTTGGCCTATTTTATGTGAACATCTCTCAATAGATATTAGGGTGGGAGCTTTAGGATGAAAAGCAAAAATCAAAACTACTTCAGCTGCTGCTTATCTAAATTCAACACAAAACTTATTTTGTTGTAGTGTTCTAGTTATAAGCAGTTATTTTCTTTGTACTTTGATAAAAATACATATAACTGCTCCTGCCCAGAAGTTCACAAAACCGGTATTTCTGTCAATATCTTAAAGAATTGCATTTAAGATAATACATTAGAAGGTTCCCCATTTTTTCTGCTGTTGTATAACGTGTAAGTAATATGTATGTTGTAAAAATGAAATATATTTACCCTTTAAACATTAGAGTTTTATTATACGGGCTATTGTAAAGCCTGCATAACCAGTTAAGCAGCTTGTAGGCAAATGTGGCTGTGTTAGTTACACCAGGCTGGTTTAGTCTGAAAGCTCAGGAGCTTATTTTGACTTTGTACTGCGTTCCCAATACCTAAAACAAAGGCAGCCTGCATGAGACACTATCCAGGACAGCTGCAGAGCAAAGGCTGAAACTGCAGTGGTCATATGATAGGAAATAAATACAACAAATCTCTCCTGGTACTAATGCAGATAATGTTAGGAACAATAGCAATTCCTGATCACAATAATTGGTACCTGAAATATTTCAATCTTAATTTGACAGTAACTTTTCTTGCATTAGGTTTACAAGGTGTTGTTTTTTTTTTTTATATTTTTGCTTTTCTATTCCTAGACCTCTTTCACTCACTTTCTTATTTACATTCAAAGAAATACTCATGCAACATTTTCCCATCAACATATTAAAAAATTTTCTTTATGTTTTGCTATACTGCTAATCCCTTTTTACAGGTATGAGAAGAAAGCAGCAATTTGCTTATCTATTGGATAGTTTCACAGCTTAGAGGGGCAATAAAATGCAGATAACCCTAATTTACAGTAAGAATATGGTTTTAATGGGTAAAAAAAAGTTTCTATTCTTCTCTCCCCACCCCCAAACTCTTCCAGCCTTTGTAAACATTGGTACTTTGCCTGAAACATATACACAAATTACTCTTGAGAAATGAAATTTAATTGCCAATAAAATTGTTCTGTCATTTGTGAATCGGAGAACGTAGTTTGAGGATTTTTTTTCTCCTTCTTAGCAGTAAGACAAAGCATTGGACTGTGTCTGGCCCTGGAGGTGTGACATCCAGCAAATAGATTCAAAGATGCTGTAGTCACAGTTCACCTTCTGAATAGTCGTGTGTGATGCTAGCTGCTGGTGCTTGCTGCTGCCTAAATGAAGTACCTGTCAACCCACAGTGACTTACAAATATCGATACATTCCTACAGAACAAACCAGAATGTTTTGTTTGTACCTTTGTCCAGTCTGAGGGAGTATTTCCTTCTGTGGTCACGAGGGCTAGAAACTTAAAATCAGGCTGAACGTGACAGCAGAAGCTGTTTTCTATGTCACTGCAGCTCTAAAATCTCTTGGGAGAGAGAAGTAATAGTGTGAGTTGACGAGGCTGTGTATCATGGGCTGCAAGACGAAGGAGCCAGCAGAGAGAGAAGCAGGTTTGGCTGGTAACAGCCAGGTCCCTCGTAAGCACTGAGATATTTGTCAATACACTGGTCTTTATCTTGCATCTGGGTAGTGGAAAATCTTAAATTAATATCAGTGTGTCTCATTAAACTTAAATGGTTGTAATGTTGCTAATGTAGACATTGTTGGGAGAGTAACTTCGTCTGTTACTTCTGGCAACTAGTGCTGTGATATCTGTCAGAAGTGACCACAGGATACACAGATAATCTGAGACTAGAAGGAAAATGCTCATGAAGTTTTGAAATTGTTGATTGAATCATCAGTCTCATTTTTAGTCATAGATCCCATGGGATTTTCCAGCAACTGCTGATATAAATGTACAGTTTCTTTACAGCACCCCACTGCATACCCTGCTCTAGACTGCTAAAGTATTTTACAGTAACAGGGGAGGTTGTTTCAAAGCTATTACACTACTAGAATATGTGTCTGTCTATAATACCAGTCAAAAGTTAATGCTTCTACTCCAGAGCTCCAACTCTTGTGGGAAAAAAAAGTCTTAAAGAAGTTTGATAATGAACGTGTGGGTCTCTGGTTAATTCTCATCATTTAGTGCGACCGTGTGTGAAGTTAAGTGGAAGCTCTCCGTAAGTACTGGCAGGGATAAGTGCCTGCAGCAAATGAAAAAGAATCAGGGAGCGGCACAGTTCTGCATTATAATAAGAAATAAACACAGAAATTTCAAGTTGGTCCCTATCAAAGATAGATTTACTTATTCAAAGCTACCGAGAAACTAAATTGCAGCCCAAAACATGTCTTTTCCAGTTCTTAAAAGCTGAAAAACAAAAGCATCCATACCTGTAAATTCTCAACTTCAATGTAACCACCTCGGTGAATACACTCCAGTTAATAGGCTTGATYATGTTGTGCGATTTTTGTCACTACACTTTATACTAATGATTACAATTTTTTGATATGATGTTAAATTATTGTAATATATACAAATACTAAAAGCATAGAACCCTCATCCTCATTTTCTCGTAGCTAAAGCTTACTTTGTAACGATATAATTCATTTTTGAACAGATTTTCATTATGTAACGAGAAGTGCAGATAATCACGCAACAAAGAGGTAAAAGTTAAGAGGTAAAATATCTGTATTATTATTTTCCTAATTCTGACATAATTTACAAGATGATGTAAAATCCTGTTCCAGCAGTCAGTTCTGGAGAGAGGTAAGGATTATTTTTAGTGCCTGTGAATAGATGTAATAGCAAAGTTGGGTCTCATTTGTGATGTTTATAAAGTTAGTAAATATTAACAACCAAACACTTGGATAAAGGAAAGAAAACAAAACACCAACTTCTAAAACCGTATCTGTTTAAAACCTTTAATGTTGAAACTGGGGGGTGGGGGTCTCTTCTATGCTTTAGGATATGTCCTTTAGCAGATTCAGACATACCTTTGCAACTGTAAAGGCTAGAAGCTTTATCAGTATGAAAGCTGAGAGTCTAATGTTATCTTTCAAGTAAAGAAGTTGAGGATTGAGAGCATGAAAGATGAACAGCAATATCTAACAAAGAAGCAAGGCTTTTGATCAGCTGCTGTGTATTGAATGTGAGTAATAGCAGTAGATACTATTCAAACATAGCAACATAATACATTGTGCCTGGTGTCCATTTTTTGTGAAAAATTTTGCAAAACATTTTAGCTGATCCTCTTCCCATAATATTTCTCAATTAAGAGTTTATTGTCAAGTAACAGCAGCAAAAACCAGCTGCAGTTCAGAACTATTGTTATACTTGAGTTTGTTGGAGTATAAGCTTATCTGTATCTTTTACCCAGAAGGAGCTCTGCAAGAAGTCTGGAAAGCATTTAAACCCCAAACCCACATGTAATTTTGTTCATTTTATTTTTATAAAAATCTCTGCATTAGTATCAGACTATTTTGTTTTTACTGAGGGAATCCAAGTATCTAGCTGGTGGTTGGGTGGAGGAAGTGTTCACCCGCTCCCAAGGGGCACTTAAAACCTGCTGTTGACTTCAACAAGAGCTAAGTCAGACCTAGAGATGGTTGTAACTGTACTGCAAAGACAAGGGCACTTGAAGAAGCTTCAGGGCTACAGAACTTCCCTATTTTCCTTTCTGTAAAACGAATCCGTATTGGAAGAGAACATGATGGTGTAACAGCACTGTAGCTTCCAGGATCCGTTGGCAAAACCGTGAAGATGGTATAGTATATGTTACACAAAGCAAGAAGCAAGTGGTTAAAGCCAGAGTCAAATCTGAATTTCTGTAATAAGAAAACAGTGGTCCACAAAATGCAAGACTGTAGCGCAGAGTATACAGTGCTTTTTGTGGTATCAAGAGTGCACTAGAGACCAGCAAAATTTACTGAAAAGATATGACAGTTTCTCTTACAGGAAAAAAAAAATGAGCAAGTTTTTTATTTAATTTCAAGGGATTGAAAAATAATTCTTAAGCAATATACTACATTGGTCTATTGCTAGTAGTTAAATTTTTATTGCATTACACAAAACCTCTGGGGGTGATACTTTTCCACAGTAAGTTCCAGATAGCTGCATTACATTTCAGAAGAGCATGAATGATGATCTAGTTGGGTCTCTTTCTAACTGTGAGATCTCATATAATGTGAAACAAAATGTAAATCAAAGCAACCTGGATGAACAAGTGATCGATGACTTTGAAACAAGCAGATGGAGGTGCACTTTTAACTTGGCTGAGTGGGAGCTTCTAAGGAGGAGGAGGAAGAAGAGGAGGAGGAGGGGTATTGAAACTGAGGGGTACCTCAGTGCAAAGCTGGAGGTTGGCTTCTCTGCTTCTGTGCAGTTGTTGTGTTTGAGCTCACTCTCCTAACTCATCCTTCATTTTTTAAGTCCACCAACAAACAATTTGTCATGTACGTTCAACAAAGAACATCTCCGTTTCTGTATTTTTGCATGTAAGAAGGAAGCCTTCTACCGGAAGATCCTTTGATGCCTCCTGTAATTAATGGCTTACTGCAAAAATGAATTTGCACAAACCATTAAGGGGAATATAATACAAAACTTTAAAGCTTTAACAGTACACGGGTTTATCAGTTTTAATCCTGTAACACCTGAATTATTCTTAAAACACAATGTGTAGTTTTGGACTATGTTTACTGCTTTAAATCTTTTCATAAAAGCCTGTGTTATATAAACTCTTGCATACATCTTGAGTTTCCATTGTACAAGGCTGAATGCTTAAAAAGGAAAGACTGGATTCAGACCTGGAAATAATTTTGGTTAAAGTTACAATTTTTTTTTCTATTACTGTGTTACTTGAATCATATACAATAAGCTCTATGTGTACTAATACTGATTAAGTTTTGTTATACAATTAATTATCCGAAGTTATATTTTAACTATCCTAGCCTAAAACATGTAAAGAGGTTAAAAAAAATACAGGTAGGTAAGTTCCAATATTCCTATGCTTTGGACTCTATGCTTTAACAAATTTGGACAGTAAATTGGAAGCAGAGCAACAGGCAGTAGCAGGTTAGGTGGTGCTGGAGTGGGAAAGGAAAACGAGATATTTTTAAAAATCAGAAAAAAGAAAAGGAGAAATAAAAAGAATAGCATTTGTTCCTAGTAAGGAAGGAGAGATTTGGTCACTGTTCTTTATCACAGCCCATGAATGCCTGTCGAGTAGGTTGCTCTTTTATTAAAACTACCAAGACATGTGGTGGAATTTGTAGAATTTTTCAAGTGTTTTAAAGGAATCTATTTTTCACTGAAATAGTTAAATAAAAAAGAAAATGTATATTTGCTGAGAAAAATGTTTACTAATAGTTTTCCTTATTATTCCATTTGCTAACAGGATAATTTCAGGTGCTGCACACAAGTGCAGTAATGTACGCTTGGACTTCAAGTGAACGGTACCTGTTGGGGAAGGGAATACTCCTCCCCAGGCGAACCTTATCATGTGGAGAGGCATACGCAGTTAAAAGCCACATTTCCGTTCCAGGACTGATTACTAATAACACATTTGTAGTGTGCTTGCAATATATCCAAGGTGATGCATCTGATTATCATTCTTCTCAAATTACAAAACACATCAATCAAAAGCTAACAGGAGCTGGGACATATGGCATCTCAGAGAGGCGCAAGCTGCTGGGCTCCCACCTGTGCCTGGCCTGCCTCAGTGCCAGAAGGGGCCACCAAGTCCTGCTGACTTTGGAGCCTGGGAGCTGCGAATTCAGAGAGACTTTTCAGGATGCTGTAGTTCCTGCTCTTTCTGCATGCCACTTACAAGTCATCCATGCTGTGTTCTTGGCACCCACAAGGGATATAGATTACTGCTGCCTTCTGTACTACTCAGCTCCACTGTGAGTACTAGTGATATGTCATGTACAGGGTTGTTGGTTTGGAGTTGCTGTTTCCTTTGAACTGATTTAATTTTTGAAGTTAATCAGTATATGGTTGCAATGCTGCATGTTTTTATGTTTATTTAAAATCTCTCCCCGTATATGTTTTATTTATATCCAAATACTTACGCTAGCCAATACTAGAGCTTATAAAATCATAATTTTAGACAACATACTCCATGATGATTTTTCTTTTTATTTCATGGGGCCCAAGCTTCATGAAAGTTAGCAAATCCATTTTGTAGTAAGCTTCATACTGCCTGATAAGCCCATCTAGCTGCAGCTCTTTGTATTTTTCATCCCACATATGATGCAAGATTAAAAATGACATGATTTCTTTGTTACTGTAAGCAGGCATTCATACCACATGAGGCAGTCATCCCCCTGCACCAGGCACACAGTGCTGCCCTTCTACTGGACCGTCCTGTGTGCTGGGGCATCATGCAACTGAGTGGTAAAGCAGATCAGGATTAAACTTAAATGATTTTCTTGTTGCCAGTCTAGTTGTAACCCAATGTGGTTTGCCGTGCAGCCGTACAAATGTTTTTATGGGCACAAAGAAGCACAGGGCACAGGTGTGAAAATGAGCAGCRTACAGCAGAAACCAGCAGAACCATCTTTCTCAGCCCCATGACTCTCTTATCGTGATCTAATCACGTAACTATGGTCCTACTCGAAATTACGCTTATAAATTAGCATCTTGGCAAGCACGGCTGGGTAACATAATCAGGCTTTTAACTGCTCCCAAACTGTACAAAGAGGATCAGAAACATTTAAAATGCACAAGTGATCTTTCCGTCAAACCAAACCACAGCATCCAGACCCAGATTGACATATTTAATGCTCACAGTAAGGTCAAATCCATCTGAAAAAAAAAAGGGGGGGGGGGCCTCAAAAGACATATTCTGAGAGTCTAGAAATTGCTATTCACGACCCAGATTTCCACTGAAGAACTCCTGGAACTCACCCTTGTCCCCTTTTCCCAGCTCATGCTTCCTGTGTTCTCAAATTTTAAGGCCTGCTATGATTCTTATTGGCTTTTTTGTTCTTTTCTATCTTAACATTATTACATTTTTTGAAAGTTTGAAATCACAAGAAACTCAAAAAGTGAGTTCAACCTTTGCTACCTGAGATTGCACAGCAGCAGAGCATGGAATTAAACTTAGGCATTACACAGCTTGGCTGATAACAAAGCGGAGTTCAGTATTTTTTCCAACTCTCCTCCTATTCCCCTCTCTAATCACTAAAACGTGCCTTGTGGATAACTGCTGTGACTTTATGCTCAGTTTAGCTTCAGTTACTGTATCCTTCATTCAATTGCGACAGTGGGAGCTACCCTTATTCTCTAATACCAGGTTACGCAATGAGATTAAGGAGCCATCTGCAGCACAAACTGAAACTGCTCTATAATCGTGTTCCCGGCTCATGCAGAACTTTGGCTTATGCAGGATCTGTGTCTCCTTGAATTATTCATCGGCCTCCCTGCTACTCCTCTCCTTCTTCAAGCTGGAAACGCACAGCAAGCGATACGGTCAAATATTTCAGCGATTAAATCACTGGGCTTTGAGTGTGCTCAGCTCAGATGCCATTTCTGAGATTTAAAGGAATATTTGCGGTAGTTCAAAGGGAAAGCAAAACCTCTCCCTTCCTTGCGCGTCCTTTGAATGTGCTTGAAAAGACAGTAGGTCAGAGCTTGCTGCTTTTGCCACTCCGCTGTCAACAGCTGAATTGTTAAATGATTTAATGCCAACACATCTCTTACGTAGCTTTGTAAAGCCTCAAACTAAAAATACTTGCTTTTATCAAGTATTTTCACTTGATAAGTGTCTATTTAAGTTAGTCGCGTGCACAGCAAGGTCTTGGTTCATCATTAGCGAAAATAATTCTGCATTCTCAGTCTTTTCTGTTGTTACAGTCACCTTTACTAACAAAAAGTCCTTTTAAATGACAAAACTGGAAACTCGCACTGCAAGTCGTCTTTGTCTTCGGAGATCTTTGTTACAGGAAGGCAGGACGGACCCCTGACTACGTGTGTTGTAAAAGCAGCTCTAACAAAGGACGGAGCTTCGTTTGTTTTGTGTCGAGAGAGACAGCCGGCGGCTGCGCTGCGACTCCCGGGCAGCTCGCTCCCGCAAGCGGAGGGCCAGGAGTGTCCGCACAGAGCCCGCCCGCCCTCTCCGGGCAGGCGGGAGCTGCTCCCCAGCCATGGCCGACAGCAAGCGAAAAAGAAAAGAGGCAGCGACGAAGGGAGGGAAGAGGCCAAGACGGGAGGCAGGAGATAGAAGATCCGGACCCGCAGCCCGAGCAGTGCCGACTTCGGCTAAAACACTAGAGCGAGCACAAGTGAAAAGGGGGGAGCTGCTGCGGCAGAACGAGGCGCCGCCGAGGGCCGGGAGGAGGCTGCAGAGGCGCCCGGCCCGGCGTCGCTCGGAGCGCGGGTACGCGCTCGGCCGTGCCAGGGGCAGCTCCGACCCGGGACACCCCCCGGGGCCGCCCTTTCACACGCCACGGCCGCGCCACCGGGGACAGGCGAGAAGGGGGGAAAGAAGGGCTGCCGCACGGGGCTTTTTAAAGGCGGGCWGAGCCGCTGCCGCCGCTCCCCCGCGGCGGGCCCGGCCTCCAGACGGGAGGGAAAGGGAGCGGAGCGTGGGGCGGAAAAAAGAAGCGGCTGGCCCCGCCGCCTGCGCGGGACGGCCCTGCCGGCCAGGGCGCCGCCGCAGCGCACCCCGCATGCCGCCGAGCCCTCGGCCGCGGTCCCGCCGCCGCCGCGCCGGCCGTGGCGTGCGCCGGGGCAGGAACTGCGGTTCCCGGGGGGCCGCGCGCGGCAGCCGGCATGCGCGGCGGGCGGGGCGGGGCGGGGCGGCAGGTTGCTGTTGTTACATAGGAAACAGCTGAAGAGTCTCCACATGACAGGGGGGSAAGGAGGAAGTGGGGCGGCCCGCGGGGCTCTGCTGCCGCGGCTCCGGTAGTCGCAGGGCTGGGGCAGCGGCGGCTGGCGGGGAGAGTCCTTCCCGCAAMGCGCGGGCTAGCCGCCCTCGAGGGCAGACTTGCGCCCCGCTGTCGCCGCTGAAGGGAGGCAGGCGGAGAGCGGGGGAGCGCCCCGCCGGGCCGCGGCGCCTCGCCGGGGAAGTTTGGTGCGGGGCGGGATCCCGCCGGTCGCGGCGGTGGCGCCGGGTATGAACGGCTTCGCCCCCGAGGAGGTGACCCAGCGCGGGGCAGACCCCGCCGCCGCCGCCGCCGTGGTGGGCAATGCGGGCTCCGCCGTGGAGGTGCCGCCGCCGCCAGCGCCGCCGGGGCTGGGTCCGGCCGCCGCCGCGGGCTCGGCGGGCGGCGGGTGCGCGGGCGGCCCCGGGGCCGGGCAACTGTGCTGCCTGCGGGAGGAGGGCGAGCGGTGCGGCCGCGCCGCCGGCAACGCCAGCTTCAGCAAGCGCATCCAGAAGAGCATTTCGCAGAAGAAGGTGAAGATCGAGCTGGACAAGAGCGTAAGTCCGCGAGGGGAGGACGCGTCAGGACAGCCGGCGGGGCGGGCGGACAAAAGCGGCCGGCGGGTCGCTGCATCTCTGGCTTAGTTGGTCTGGGGACTTTTAATCAAGTTTAGTGGGGGAGGCGAGGTGTTTGGCGCCGGGTAAGTGTTCGTTCCCCCTTCCCACCTCTTTTCCGTAGCACGGCCGAGTTTGGCTGGCGCGGCAGGAGCACTGCCGGAAAGTCCTCTCCCTCCACACGGGGTAAAGCGCTCGCCTCTCCTGCCTGCGCCTGTGGTCCCCTCCAGTCCCAACAGCCGGAGGCATCGGGTGCGTGTTCCCCCTCGTAGCCGGAGAGGGAGGAAGCGCGGCCGGGAAGCGCTGCCGCTCGCCGGAGCGGAGCGGAGCCTGCATGGCTCCCAGCGCGCTAGTTTGTCTGTGTTCCTGGCGAGGGCCGCGATCGCTGCCCCGCCTCGTGTTGCAGCGCCGCACGTCTCCCGTGCCGCTTTATCTTCCGCTCGGCAGCCATCGGGCGCCGTGCAGCGCGGCTCGGCATAGCTGGGCAGGGCGGGCGGTCCCCGGGCGCGGGGGGCGGCCGCCTTCCAGCGAGGTGGGACGCCCGGGAGCTCGGAGCGCGCCCGCCCTCGCCTGGTGCCGCGGGAGGCCGAGGCGGGCTGCAGCGTGGGGCTGCGGGCGGAGTCCCCCGCGCCCGGGCCGGCGCTTCGTGCCCCACGGGGGACCGCGGCCCGGCTCTGCAGGACGGCTCCTGACGCTGGCCCGTGCTCTTAGTGCCCTTACAGCACGCGGACCTGGGGATTCAGGGCTGGTACGCGCCGACATCTCCCAAACCGTGCAGATCCCTACGAAAGGGAAACTTGTGAAAAAGAAGGAAAGTAAAAATAAGTGTGTTGCGTGACCACGCCGGGTAGCGGAAGTAAAACAGGGAGGGGAGGATATAGCTGGGGAAATGAGAGCCGTCTCTTTGCGCTGCAGAGAACAACTGAAAGCTTGTGTTTTGTTCGCGTGCTGCCCGGCCGCCGCGGCGCGATGCGCGGCCGGAGGGAGGGAGGGAGGGAGGGCTGTGCTCGCGCGTCTCCGCAGCCTGGCACTGCTGCGTCGGCCGATTGCAGCATTTCAGCGTGCTCGGGGCCCAGCCGGTGGCCGGAGTCTGCGGCACAGCACCCTCTCCATTTACAAGAAGCCGGTAGAAAAGCTTCCTCAACTCAGTTAATGCGGCTGTGAATGCTGAAGGGTTGTCTGTCTACATGCAATTAAGTCTGGGAGATGCACTGCATGGATTTGAGTGAAAGACGCAGTTTTATTTTTCTAGGCAAGACATCTGTACATTTGTGACTTCCACAAAAATTTAATTCAGAGTGTGAGAAATAGAAGAAAGAGGAAAGGAAGCGATGATGATGGTGACTCACCAGTGCAAGATATCGACACTCCAGAGGTAGTTTAAGAGTTGTGACTTTTTTTTCGAATTGTTGTGTTAAGCTTGTTCTTAATGACACCAAGTCTGCATCAATACCACTCACCCACTTTTACAGCTTTCCTTACACGTGGAAATGGGAAGATTCTTGAAAGATTCGCACTGTTCTTAATATAACAGAATTTAACTGAATTTTGTGGTATGTTTTCTGATTGAATGGTGCAGAGTAGAACGAAGGAGTCTCTGCTTTTAAGTGTCTGATGGTTCTCTCAGAAATCTTCTGTTTTCAGCTTTCTCCTCCTTAGTGCTCCCTCTCCTCGGTGATGTTTTGCCACCTACCAGTGAACTCTTATCTTCTGCAGGAGTTGACAACCTGGAGGGAGTTGCATATAGTGCTTGGGATATAAATGCTTCTTTGCCCTGTTCCTCCAATCCTTTGTTTTGTGCTAAGTGCGTTGCGGATGCCTCTTGGCAATTACTGCATTGCCTTAGTCATGTTAAACACTAAAGGTTTAATGATGGTAGCTTTGTTTCTGTCCCACTATGGGGGGAAGAGCCATTTGGGYAGCTGTGCTACAAAGGAGTGGAGAAAGGTGGTATTTTTTCAACCTCTTTTCTCCACCGCAGACCAGTGAAACCTCACTCATTAAAATAAAGGAACTAAAGCTTTCAACCTTTTTCATAGTGTAGTGAGAGGGTCTTGCACCTAAGACTGTCTTTTTCTTACCCGTGCTCTGGGTTATTTCTACTACAGCATGGCTTAGCAGGTGCTCCTCAGTGTATTAATTTTGTGCAGAGGTTGTCATGCCTACCTGGTCCCTTCTGAGAGGGACTGTTAAAGTATTCTTCAGAAATTGCTCCTTAAGTGTTAATTTAATGGCATCCTTATGGTCAGCATCTGCAGATAACAGCAGCGTAAGTGAGGAGACTTTGTACAGGACTCCACACCAAAGGCAAGTGGCTCCAGTCTGAAGGCTCTGGCTAAGAGGATTTTAGAGAATTGAGTAGTTTGATGCTGGGCAGTGTTGTCTTGTCTGTTAAGTATCTAGGATTGTTTCTTGGGAAGTTCTGTCTAAAGCTGTGTGTGACTAAAGCTGTGTTCTGTCTAGTTCTGTGTATTACTTCAGGTAGCTCTTTGACACTATGTAATTGCAACTCTACTGCAAGCCTGTTTTGTTTTCTTACGTCGGGATTATAAAACATGTCACAACTGATAGATATCTCCAGAACAAGAAAACAAGCTTTTTTTTATTAACAGTACTATTACAAAAAAGAAAACTGGGACCTATTTTTGAGGAGTTTCAGCTAGCTGTTTGGACAAGGGCAGTATGTTCATTCCTTGTCATTATGATATGCCTAAGATACCTGTTGGCCTTCTACCAACTTTATTTTCAATTATTATCCTGTCTGCTAAGAAAAAAAGTAACATTGTTCTGAAGACCTCTAAGGCCCTCCTGTTTCCATCTCAGTCATGACCATGTTTACTGGTTAGAAGTGATTCCTACAGGAGGGGAAGAAACTCTTGTGGTACTGGTGGCTTCTGGGGCTTGGTGAAAATCTGCTGCTGCTCCTCTGCGTGAGCTCCGAGAGTGGATTCCCCACTGTGACTTTGGAAGTGGAATTTAATGCTATGTAAACTTTAGAACACCAAAGGATACCCATCCTTTGTCATGCAGGGCAACCTCACCTCAACTCTGGCCAGGTTGCCAAATATGCAGTAGCACTGCTGTTATAATATTCTATRGTGAGGCTGTTAAATGAATTTAAAACAGAAGTGAATGCCTTCATCAGTTTTAAATGCAGTGAGTTTGAAGAATACAATTTTAATTGCAACTGACCTAGTAGAATTTCTCATTCAGCCTGCTTTCTGGGCTTGCTTTCCCATTCAGTCATCTGATTAAGCTCTCTTAGGTTGTCAGGGAGGATGGGAGGGTAAGCTGTTGCTGGGAGAAGTGACTTGATCAGAGTACGTGGGATTCAAAATTGACGGAGTACTGGATTAAGGCTGTGTATTCATATCCCTGAGAGGACCTTGTGTAATTCTCTCAGCTGTTGACTTACACTGAAAAGTGTTTTGGACATTAATGCCCGTGCACGTAACTCCTGCATTTTGCTTGTGTAGCAGGGATACGTTTGGAGAGCAGGAGCAGTTGTTTTCTTTTCTCGCCTCAAGCCAAGAAGACTTAGTGCTCTTGACTTGATCCTGATTCTAATACGTGCTCTTTCATGGTGCAGATGTGCTATGTCTTGCATTTAATCTGCATAAGATTTAGTGGCTGAAATCACAATATAGGAGCCTCCTTTGAATAAGCATCTTCATAGATGTTACATGAAAGTTGTTACTGGACTTCGTGTTAGCATGCTTGAACTGGGGAGCCAACAAAAAACTCAGAACTGATTGAAGTTCAATAATGGGTTCTAAGTACTGTCCACAGCTAAAGGGAGGCAGAGCCATGCTCAGTAACAACAAAGTGCTGTTAAACTGAGCTGGGCTATTTTCCTTTCTGCTGGAAGGTGCAGGGTGGAGTTTGTTTTTTGTCAAAATGACATCTGCTGAGCTGACTGTTTACACACGCGTATCTGTGAGATTCCAAAATGGTTTTGCGAGGTGAACTATTAATGACTGAATTTTTTTCAGTTACATTAGATTGTTTTCTTCCCCTTCCCTCTCTTTTCTTCTAGGTTGATTTATATCAGTTACAAGTAAACACACTTCGAAGGTACAAAAGACACTTCAAGCTACAGACCAGACCGGGACTTAACAAAGCACAGCTTGTTGAAGTATGTATGAGTGTTTTCCATAATAGAAAATGCAGCTTGCTATGGCATGTGGTTTTCTATACAATGTGATCCTTGCATAAAGTGCCTATGTAACCTGGATTTTAGGAGAACAAAAGGGAGCTGCTTATCTAGCTTCCTTCATTTGCCACAGCTCCTGAGCCAAGTAAACCAAAAGTAAAAGCTCTTTCCAGAGGAGGGACTCTTAACTTCCAAAAGGAGTGTGTGCTGCTTAGAAACACAGTGTTGAGTTGGAACAGTAAGGTGATCTGCATGCCCCTGAATATCATAGAATCATGGATATATTGTGTCTGTGCATCAATCACAGCTTCACCTGAAACATCGTGCTGAAAAGAGCTGGAAACTGAGAGGTGTCAGTGAAGTTCTAGTAAGGTTCAGATTTAGCTTTAAGAAGCTGATTACTGCAGCCATAGGTGTTTCGGTATATGTAAAGTACAAAACTCTGAAAAAACATGCTTCTATTGATCATTAATTCTGTTAAAACCACTGGGRTCTGCTGTCAGAAAAATGGAATTTTATGGGATTAGGGTTTTTCTTACCAGTATTTCTAAAACTACTGAAGCTGTGTGTGAGTAGAGCTGTACGTAACCATTTTTGCTTCATGTGAGTGCAATTTTAAATAAATTCTTTTGTGCTGCAAAGATGCTGTCACAGCATGTTGATGTAAATAAGTGGAAGAGCTGGTGATCTTAGCAGGGAGGTGTAGCTACTGTTTTTTCACTTTTGTGCAGTGATATGTTCAGCTGTATTTAAGTGCAGACACTTTGTCTCTCACTTAATCTGTATGGATTAAAAACAGGGCTCTTAAAGGTATGGGCCATCTCACGGCTGAGCTGTAAAAGAATGGTGCTGCTGCCACTATGTGTAAGAATGCAAAATCAGTCTTCCATTTTCTTTTATGTAGGTTAGTGCTTGAATGATTGAAAAAACAAAAGCAGTTTTTGTTCTGCAAAACTGGTGTTTCTAAGGGTCTGCTTTAAGTCCGTCTCATATGATACTTGCACTAGCTTGTTCTTACACTGCATGGTGTGCATGGCCAAAGATGCTTCTGCCACATTTGTAACTTGACTGACATGTAGGTATTTGTGAGCCATAGCCACAGAGCTTCCTTAGTATACAGTACATGCGATTCCTTGTAATCTGTCCTAACATACCATAGACACTGTTTTAGCTGTTACTGGAAGTCCACTTCAAAGGAATGTCAGGCTGTTTCTCTATGAATGTTTATGGGGGTAGAGTTCAGAAAGCTTCCTAACTTTTTATTTAGGATAAACATTTATTCCTATATCCTGTGGTACTTAAATGAGCAGTCCCATGTTTTTCACTTGATAATTTTAATCTACCAATCTGGCAAAAAGCCAGAGAATAGACTCAGACAGTTATAATATTTTGCAACTTGATTTTAAAGCTGATGTTTGTTTTGGTGAAGGGAAAGACTTCTAAAATGACAAGTGATTCAGGAACTGTTTACAGATTGTGATATTTTAATGGCTACAGCATGGTGAATTTTCATTGATAGCTCTATTTTGAAGAGCAGAATGTTCAGTTATAATCCTCTAGTATTCTTGTGTTGTGTTAGATGTTTCTATATGTGATTTGATGCAGACACACACCACTTCCTAAGATAAGTGGAGAGCAGTAGCCTCTCATTTCTATTCTGTCACTGTTGATATTCTATAGCCATTACCTGTTTTATATTCAAGCTTTAACTAAACAGATGTAATGATAGTCCCATGGTTGTTTTGATAACTTTGTGGGGTTTCTTCCACTGAAAAATTTCTGGACTTTTTACTTTGGAAGTTAGGGTACAATCTGCTACATTTAGTTCACAGTTATCAATAAAATGGTTCCCGTTTACCTTTTTTATCACTAAAGACTTTTGAAGAAAGGCAACTTTTCCTTTTTTTTTTGTAAGCTTCTTGATCAATCTTTTAAACTTTAATGTARTAGATTTAAATCTGAATCTTTAGTTTTTGCGCCTAAGAGTGGTTATTTAATTTTCATGCATTCTTCCTTTATAGATAATTGGCTGCCATTTTAGGACAATTCCCGTGAATGAAAAGGACACCTTAACATACTTCATCTACTCGGTGAAGAATGACAAGAACAAACCAGATCTAAAGATGGATAGCGGGGTTCATTAGGTGGAAAAGGCTGGGACTGAGACTCAGGCTGCAAATCAAAAGACTGAGGTTTTGTTGATATGCAAAAGCTTTCTTTGTAACTTTTTCATGAGAGAGTTTGTCTGTTTTATTTTTCATAACCTTGCTGATTTGTTTGAAAACCATCTCTTATGAAACAAATTTCCTCAGCAAAAGTATTTTAAATAAATATCACTGATATTGTTGCTCAAATGGGTGTGTCTGTAATTTTAATGAGTTGGACTCGATGATCCTGACAGGTCCTGTCCAACTCAGCATATTCTATGATACTTGTACCTAATAGTTAAGCTTTGATGAACTATGTAATAATATTAAAATATTTTTCAATTAAAATGTGCCAAGGATATATTTATGAATGTGTACCTCAAGTTCTCATGATGCAATGCCTTTAAAAAAAAAGCTGTAGCAGACTTGGCAATAGGTTCTTTTTCTTAAGGTAAAAGGCTTTAAGTGACAGTTCTGGTTGTTAACTGGACAGAAATGGCTGAATAACACTTTCTTTTTTAAAGAAGTTTTCCCCTTTGGGAACAAGAATTGACGGAGGATTTTCTGGTTTGTTTATTTGTTTTGTCATTGCTGAAATGCATGCTTCCAAGCACTGAGGCCTTCCTGCTCCTATATTAAAATGGAAAAAAATGCAGCTCTTGAATTTCAAAGCTGTAAGTACAGATGAAGAGACTGCTGCAGCTTACTGTGCTGAGAAATCCTTCGACTCAGTAGGAAATCCTCCATTTGTCTGCATGGACTGCTGCTAAGAACTTAATTGGAGAATGAGAGTCGAGTCTGTACAGGGTCAGTACAGTCTCTTCTAACAGGTACACTGTTTCTCTTTCGTTGTGTGAATTAGCTCAGGCCTGTGTGAAAAGAACAACTGCCTCCCAATAAAACCAAAACTTATGGTAACATGAGATTAATATCCAGCAATACTTACACTTTTAATTGAGTGTCTTAGAAAAGTCTGGTGTTAAGGATGGTATTATGAATGACTTCTTGTATTGTCCTTTAACTTTTGTGCCAGTCTGAATGTTAGGTGTATGGAATATGATTTCTTCCTGATTTAAGCTGTGCGCATAGGTTGAAGAAAAAGCTGAGGGAAAATAGTTTTCATCTTAAAGCAGAGGAGGACATGGCTTCAGCTTGTTCAGTTAGCATTTATTGCAACTCCTAACCTTATCAGATACTTACTAGCTTTTTCTCAATTTGGGGAAAATGAGAAAGCCGTATGTCTATGATCTAATCAGCTTGATGTTAATCTTTTGAGGTTTTTTTTGAAAATTGCTACTTTGCTGGTATCACTGCAGCTAAGATACTTCACTTGGTTTATTTTGACCTGTGATGCTTACATAGAACGGAATGATGATAAACCCTAACCTCAAACTGGCTGCCTTCCCAGTATTTCTCAGTGGTATGATTTCTTTCACTTGTACTTTCACACTTCACTTGACTTTCTTTCACTTTCTTTCACTATATTTTTCCACATACAGTTCTGCAGTGCTGGCGTAAGTTCAAGACAGTGATATCCAGCTAGTGATGGCTAAAATCGGTGCTCCTTTAAAGATATGTTTTCATACCCGTTTCACTGCAGGAACTGTAGATTTGTTTGCTAAATATCCTTTGCACACATTCAGCTTCTTACCTTTGAAGTGTGAGTTGCATAAAAAGCCAGAGAACCTAATCATGGCTAGGACATCTGAAGGATAAAGACTTTTTTTRTCTGAGTGCATGACAGAGTTGAATGTTCTCACCTAGGCCTGGCAGGACCTGCAGAAGAGGCTGTGTGAGGGAAGGAGAGTGGGGAGAGAAACAGAAGCAGGTTTCTATGGAAAATCAATCTTAAAGTAGTAGCTTAAGTGATCCTATCTTGCTGCATGTGTAAAGCGGCAAAATTTTGCTCAAGTGGATTGTGGATTTTCCAGGAGTGATGGAAGGTAACTGAAAGCCACTAACCCAGATTTGTATCTGCTTTAAATTTTTTTTGCTACTGTTGCTTTGCAAAGCTGTGAATGCCAGGCATGTGCAACATGGTTGTTGTAGAAACTAGACGGCACAAACAACAGAAGCTACATACTCCAGAAGCTTGTAGAGGACTTTGCACAAGRGCAGATACCATATGTTTTGTTAGCAGAGCTAACTTTGGATATTTTCACTGGGTCACCAGATTTATGGGGTTTATTTTACTATTAATTGATTATTTGGTAGGAAGCCCAAATGACTCAAGAATAATTGTACAAACGAGGCTTAAAAAAGCCTGATGATACAAACTTCAACAGTCAGTAGGGCAAAAATAGTACACACAGATTTGCTTGAAACATTTATTATTAGCTATGTATAATTACACCCCTCACCCGGTATCCAATGCTTGTTTACTAACAGGAAGAAGAACAGTCATGGTGATACTTCATACTGGCATATGAAGTAAGCCTGGCAAACTGGTGTAGCAGTTTGGGCTAATGTGTAAGATTATTAGGTGAACAGTGCACTTTTCGAGTAGAGGAGACTGCATAGTTCCTTCAGTACTGCACTCCTTCCATGTGACTGACTTGATAGCTAAAGAGTTTTTGTGTATRAGGGAACAAGCTGGGCTTGTAGCCTGTAAGCCTGGCTTGTTCAGGTGGCTTCCCTTAAAATAGATGGTCACCTCTCAACACTTGCCAATACAGATTGCAGTATAAAAGAAAAATGGGCAAAAATTTATGTCTCTTTGTATCTGTTGCCTAGATCATGATACCTCTTAAACATTAAGATGAGTAACTCTGTGTTTTCTCTTCTGTAGCTATTTCCTTACAGGGCTAGCCTAAAAATAAAAAGCCAGCATTTAACTTAGTTTTGGGGCACTGTATTTCAAACAAAGCTTGGTTAAAAAATCTGCTGTTCTGATATTTAAAATGTTCAATGTTAAGATTAAACAATTTAAGGATTTACAGATTGCATTGTCAAGAATGGTGGCCAGTTAAACRTAATTATAAGACCTAAGTGTGTTTTAGTACTATTAGTGTCAGTTTTGACTTTTTTTATTCCAGTGAAATACTGTCAAATATAGAAATACATGCCTTTTGTATGTGCATGTATTTTAAGATGCCTAAATAGAGCATGGGAGCCTGTCTGCAGAAATGCCAGGGACCGAGTGGCTTCAGCTTAAAACAGAATTAAAAGTGTGATGGTAATAATGCAACAGGAAGCTGCACTGCCATAGGTTGCTGTGAGCGTCATGTTCCTAATGACATGAAGGCTTAGGCTTGAAGTTTCTTTGTCCAAACTAGTTAAGAATATTGTGCTGGGTAAGAAGAGTTATGCTTTTTCCTGGGGGATGCATATTAGGATACATTAAAGGCTTGTACAGCCTCTTAAACCATGGAAATGTCTTTATGGAAATTAGGTCAGCTACCAAAGTTGAAAAGAAGACTTCTTACATATTTCGTATTCCATAACGGTATAGAAAGGAAGTTCTTTCTATAGTGTAAAATGAGGCAGTGTCTTGTGATTAGAAAGGAAGGTTTTTTTGGTGGTGGTGGTGATYTTGTTTTTCCCCTTGAAAGCTTTATTACATGCTTGCAGAATGATAACTGTTATCTTCACTTGCAGACTTGAATCATTGACTGTTGCAGGGGATCACAAAAGATACCTTTGGTCCAAAGAAAATATCCCTGAAAGATAAGATCAGATATTTAAATAATTAGATCATTGGTTTATTACAGCTTTAACATGACATGCATTTCCTGCTGGGGATATTTTTTAACATATATTGTGATATATGTGGCACTACTGTCATTGTGGGATGTCCTTCCAGCAATGCAAATGCAACTGCAGGTCTGGATGAGGATACTGCATTTCTACCTCTGCTGGCCTGGTGTGGAAGCAGTGACAAAACTTTGGCTGCCCAGGTTGCCAGAACTCCACCCTGGTACTTTAGCTTTGAGAAAATAAACTTACCAAGTAGATTATATAATCAAAAAAAGGGCTTTGGCATGTGCACACATATGGTTACAGTGCAGTTTGTCCCAAGAGCACACATGCAAAGCAGGTCTTGTGTACCTCAGGGTGGTGGAAAGAGTATTTTCTTCTGTATTTGTATCAAAGTAAGAAGTTTTTTTATTATGCTTCTCAAAGCTCAGAGGTCGAAGCTAGAAACCTAAAGTGTACTTCAGGGTGAGGACACCATATCCAGTTTTAGGGAAAGTGAAAGATGAAAAACTTACTTAAACCCTACTCTCAGTTTGAATGTGAGATTTTTAGCTTTAGAATTCTTTCATACTTGGTTCAACTTTAGTCCCCAGCAGGAGTGCTGAAAAGTTGGGTTTATTGGATTTTAGGAGTCTTGAGAAATGAGTGTAAAGAGGAGCACATAAAAAATCATTTTTGTTTGCCTATATAATGCCATCACTTTTTAGTGCCTCTGAAATATTAAGTTTTGAACTGTTGATATTTCTAATCCAAATTTGTTGAAGAAAAGATGTTGCTAAAAAGCTGAATGAAATAATACCTCTTAATACACTTTATTAATTAAAACCAGTATGGGCTGATGGTGTTTATTTAACTCAGCTGTGTTCTTTCTATATAACAAGAACCCCATGTTCAGTGAGAACTTCACTGTTCAGCTTTGTCAGCAGTGTGAGCAAGCCAGGGAAGTGTTGATGTTCTTGGTCTAAATCTTTTCCTTGCCTTATACAAGTATTTTTGAGCCTCTGTGCCCCTTCTTTTCTTTCCTGCTTTTAACAGCTATCTTTACAGAATCATTTATTCAACTGCCATATGCATCGACTTTAGAATAGCAATACAGTTGTTTTACATGGAACAGAAATGAAATAGTTTTGTTTATGGTCCTGAAAACGTCTCCATTGCAAAATGCTGTGATTAAGGGTTTGATGTAGTTATACCTAGTTTGGATGAAACAGAGGAGTGAAAAGTTGAGTGATTTAAATGCTGAAGTCTCCATTAATAGGACAGGGAGGTTTACTAAATATACTAAGCACGTCCTAGGTGAGCCCCTGAAAAACAAAACCTCAAAACTGACAGCAACAGATACTTGGCTATATCTTGATATCATTTCAAACCATCTGAAGTGGTGAATTTCTTTAAAATGATAGCTTATTCCACCTGTGGAATCTGTAAAATGATGGAAATATAAAGGGCAGTTGAGAAGGACTATACAAGTTTAAATGAAATTACTATGGTCTTACTTTGGGCAGCAGAGCAATTCGTTCAAGTTGCAGTAACAGATCACCTCACAGCCCTTCCCTTCCCAAAAGTGATCTTGCAGAGCATCATCGATGTGTCGAAGGTTCTCCTTGCCCTCGGGGATGGTGTGACAGTTGTGCTCTTTGAGGGCCCTCTTGTAACAGGCAGGGCGCTGGGAAGGCACTGCCGGCGTACCCAGGAGGGTGCTCAGCAGAAGTAGTGCCGAGACCATCTTCATTTTTGCCAGGCTTCCCACAGCAGGATGCTAAAGAGAAATGAGGTACGTGACTCGGGTATTGCTGCTGAACAGACCTCTTTTCCCTGATTTGCTTTCTGCCTTGCATTTTTCTTTCCTGTGAAGTTTTGGGAGTTTGAGCCTGAGTTCTGGAGAGTGTTTTCTCCTAGGAGGTGAGCAGAATTGATATTCATTCCTTTCTGCACAACCTTGGGAATCCTTTCATCAGGAATTGAGGCTTCTGATGCTGGCAATTTTGTTGTTTCTTTGGCCTCTCACCTTGAGAAGATTGCTTTGAGCTGGCTGTGTTCTCTCGGTGGTGTAAGTGATTGTATCGATTGCTACCAAACCAGGGGAAAGTATCTGAGTGTGTGTCCTTGCCTTCCTGGCCATTTTGCCTGTCAAAACAATAGTCACTCGTGTAAAATAAATAGTATCCTTCCCCATCAAAGCTGTGGAAAAACTGCTTGTTGATTGAATCCTCTGTCATGGGCTGTATGAGAAACTGAGGTGTTAAACAGCCGAGGAAGCCGAAGCCCTGCAGTGCTGCTGAGTGCCGCTGTCCTGGACTTGGGCTCGAGTATGATACAGCATTATGGAGAATTTTCTTTATTGGGTTTTTTTAGTACTACAGACTGCTTTCGTTGAGTCTTGCTACTGGAGGCCATTATGGTTTAATTGGCTTTTTAAAAGGTGGGATAAATTATCCCTTGTAAAACTGTCCTGCTGGCGACTAGGCTTTCCATCGTTTTGTTTAACGTAAGCTCTGCTGTTCTGTGCTGCTTTGCACAGTCTGACCATGCCACAAAGCTTTGGATAAGATCCTTGAACTTGCATTCACTTTTAAATTAGCTTTTTGAACAACCTTTCAACTGAGACTTTATTGTTATTAGGAGAGAGAGTGGGTTTTTTACCTTTCCTCATGCTCAAACAAAAAGGATCTGTTACCTTACTGAATTCAAATAGGGATTCTTCTCTGAAAACGAACCTAAAGCAATGACCAGCTCTGCCTAGCACTCTCCCTGTGTGCTCATTTCTGTACTTGTGTTACTTAGGAAAGACTTGGCTGTCCTTCATCCTGTTGGCACTTTGGAATTGATGCCCTGACATGATGCTATGGGCCAACCCTGGTCTTCCTTATGGGGCTACAGATTAGAATACTCTAGGCTACCCAAAAATAACATGGTGTAAGGCAATGGCTAATCAAAGACTATCAAAGGCCAAGTTAAGATGGCAGAGCTGTTATTTAGATAAGGAAAAAAAATGAGGTATGCCAGCTATAGGAGTCAATTGATATGGATTACTTTGTAAAAATCTTGTGATCACCCTTGAAAAACAAACAGTAAACTTTTAAATATATAAAATCACAGTATTTTTTAGTCATTTTTCTTGGGTAGTTTTTGTGCCACCGTAGCTATCTTGCTTATCTTCCATTTCTTCAGCCAATGAATAACATGCCAGAAACTATAAGAAAATCTGGGAATTTAGATTCATATTAGGGATAAAATACGACACCTCAATGCTTTTTGGTTATTTATTTTTATATTTAAACTTGTTTTTTTTGAACACCAGTAGCCAAATATTCAAAAGTTGCCAATATATTAAAGAACATGATTGAAGTGAAAATAAATTATTCTGTATTTTTTTAGCTTCTGTTGTAAAAGCAAAATTCATTGAATAATTCCTTTTAGTTTCCATGAACTTGTATGGGAACTCTTGAGTGGAAGGCTCCTATAAACTACTAGTATAATGGAGCCTTGGGGATCTATTTTTAGTTACCTCAGAGTGCAGTATTGAATAACATATTGTTTTTATTAGTTTTAAACTTCAAAAGTACTACTGAAATAAAATAAACATTGTTTTAACTTTGCCTGATGTTGTTTCTTAGACTTGAGTGAAGAATCTGTATTATTGTATTAATGGTTTTGTTTTGTAGGAGTATAAACACTGCAGTTATGAAGCTTCTGCTCAGACAAGTCTAATGCTTAAAGAGAACAAATTAGTTTATAGTATACCTAGATAAATGTCAGTGCCAGGGAGTACAATTTAATCATCTGTTCAAATAGTTCAGCTTAATTATTTAAGTATTCAATGGAAGAAAATTTCAATGAAAGAGAAATTTAGGAAGCAGGGGGTTTATGCCTTTGTTTCCTGTGATTGGATTATTCTGTGAATTCTTCCACTGAGGATGAGGCATTTGTGATATGTTGCTCTTGTTTACTTTTTTTTTTTATTTCTAACATTTCAGGGGGTCTTTCCCTATCCGGAGTTCAACTGAAATGCTCGTTTGAATCTGTTGCCAGCTGCCTATCTCCTCAAAATTTGTAGGAATTCACTTTGTCCTGAAAATAGGCACATTCTCTATAACTGTCAAATTGCTAGATTCAAAAACCTACAGYTTTTAAGGTGATTCTTGCCTTGAAATATAACAGGATATTGCTGTAGTGCATCATCARGAGGGTTTCTATGGGTGGGTGCCAAAATCAGCAAAGTCAGCATGCTGGAGAGCTAGGGATAGACAGCTTCTCTGACAGATCAGTTATGCTCCTTACCAATGTTAAACATTGTTATTATTCAGAAAAAATATTATAATTTTGTTACTGCGTAAATATTTCCTCTGGGTTTTTTTTGCAGRTCATAACCAAACAGAAAATTTTAGTCAAAAGACCTTTCTTCAAAAGGATATTCCTTTCCTGGGGGAGAACTGTCCCTACTTGCAGATGAAAGATTGCCAAGGAGCTGAAGCGTTTCATCAGCTCCCTGTGCAGGATCGATGCGGGTAAACTCAGCAGACCTTTCAGATGCAGCATCTCTCCCTGATAAATTGCTGCAACTTCTTTTCCTGAGTGCAGTTGCACAGATGTTGGAGTGTCACTGATTGCCTAGGTAAAGAACAGAGCTGATGTGTGCCTATTTATTTCCAAAGGAGTGTCAAAGACCTTGTCTGCTTTTGCGTAYCACAGAAGATAGTCTTTTCTCATAAAACAAGTCAGGAAAAGGTGATGAACAAATCCAATCACTAAGGTGG
Organism: Amblyornis subalaris; assembly: GCA_018881555.1. Classification (NCBI taxonomy): domain Eukaryota; kingdom Metazoa; phylum Chordata; class Aves; order Passeriformes; family Ptilonorhynchidae; genus Amblyornis; species Amblyornis subalaris. Next base: position 418,482 of record JACAXG010000124.1, on the reverse strand, counting down.
ATCAAGGACTCCTTGCCAGCAAGCATCCTCTCACATTTCTTTRTTTTATAAACCCTTCTGAAAAGATAGCAGTGCCAGTCATGCTAAGCCTGACTAGCTTGCTCTATCAAGAGTGTATAATTTCAAATTCTAGTAGGAGTAAAGCCACCTAAAAATACTGAAAATTAGCTCCTTTCATTTGCGTAAGTTCTTTTCAGTTAATTATTTTGATTACTTTGACGTTGTGTAAGTAAAGTTTGAGACCAAATGCAGCTGGGAATGCAAGTGCTTTGAAATAGTTTGGAGCTTTTTCTAAAGGAAAATGATTCATTTGGGAATATGCGTGGTGAGTCAGGAATTAGTTGTACCTGCTTGTTCGGCTGAGAGTGAATTGTCTTGCCAGGCAATTTGGCACCCTCTTATCTTTGGATCCACTAGATGCAGAGGTAATCAGAACAGACCGAAGAAATACCCCAAGKTTCAGCCTCCTTGTCCGAGAGCCGCAGGGTACTAGTTCGTGAGAAGGGGTGCCCTTTAAAGGTCGCATAGTATCAGTAGGAGCTCAGGTGTTAGAAATGGAGAAAACTGAAAAATGGCACAAAATGTGTGTTTTGGCATTTCTAGAGATCAATGTGTTTGGGAAAATAGAAATATTTACAGGTTGGTCTATCAACCCTTCATTAAATATACCCTTTTTGTCCCCTTAAGTAGGCTGTATTTCTAATTGCCTAATGCTCTAAATAAGAAATACATTATTGGTACGCTTTTGGTGTATGATCTTTTCCAGTCTGTCCAGTGGCATGTGCCACATTAACAAGTTGCACTTAAGAAGCAAATATATATTAAAATTATTTCACTTATTCAAAATTAAATGTATTTTACTCTTTATTTGTTTGTCAAGTTTGCTTTTCACAAACACCTGTAAGATGCTGAGTATTTAGTATTTAGGTGTGTTAGTGCTTGATAGTTAGGTTTATTAGTGCATTTCTCAGAAATCATTACACAAGAGCTGCATAACTAATAATATTGTAAAGAATGTTTTCCCATTAAAAAAGAATTCTCAAATCTATATTGCTTGAACAGTTGGTGCACTGTAAGGACAGCAGCTATTCCACTGAGGATGAATTCAGTGAATTACTGCTTTGTAATTATCATCAATACCATGATTCTTTCCAGAAACTGAATTTTCATTAAATCCCATTTAGTTTTCTTTAAGACAGCAATAAATTGTGAACACACCTCTCTCCATATTCACCAATTTTGCAATAATATTGAGCACTGGAAGGCAGTATAATATGTTTAATGACTTCAGATGTTAATATGTAGCATCCAACTTTGAAGAAAAGCAGGATAGTARAAGAATTATTTTGAGCTGGATCATAGCCGTGCATCTGTCTTGAATAGTACCTCTTGCCTGCAGTATAGCAGCTTCTCCCAAATCTTCTTCTGCATGTTCCCATATATGTTTCCAACTCTGTAGTCTGTAACTAGCAGGAGCAGAACAAGTACACAAGGATAATTTCAGGAGCAAAACGTACCTTTCTCGTCTGGTTCACTCCCTTCCGGTTTCTTGGCAGCTGTATCTTTTTAGTCGTACCCAGAGAGAGCTAGAGCTAGCGGGGATGAGAAGAGGGAGGGAGGGCTGATGGGAGATGCTGTACAAACAGCCCTTTGTTTGTCCTGACTTCTGCCTGTGACCGACGAGAGCTGTTCTCCAGCAACGGGTCAGARGCTGGGCTTCAAGAGCCACCTCTTTCAGTCACTACCAGCCTAGTCTTGGGGCAAAAAAATGAACATATCCCTTCCAGCAGGAAACAATTAATTCATCCAGGATCTGATGCGAAGGTGTCTCCTCAAAGAGCAAAGTGTAACATCCAGAGCAAGAGAAGAGGAAAGATCCTGTGGAATGACTGTGTCTTGGTTGTGGAGTGTGAGCAGGCTGAGAGAAAACGGGACGCAGCAGTTTTCTAGGATTGTACAGCCAGATGTTCTCATGGTTTCTGGACAGATGCCGTATTTTGCATTTGGTGGACAAGAGCAGACCTACTCAACAATTTCATGCAGTACTTTAGGTTTTGACTTTGCAATCCTTTCACTTTTCTGAAACTGACATAATAAAAAAACTCTTTAATTATTTTTAACCAGATTTCTAATACAACATACTCAACGACGCCGTGCATCGGGTTTTTGCTGAACAAGCATTTAATCAAGAGGTAAAGCATTACATTGAACAGTATTTCAGAGGAAGTTRTTTTAGACTAATACAGCTAATCAAATGATCCAATACCATAAAAACACGTAACAAGGTTCTTAGATGGAATTGAAGTATTATGTATTAATGAGAAAATAGTCTTGAGGGTGAAATGTGTCCTCATATTTCTGTTGCAATTTGACCCTTGTTCTATTGTATCCAAACTGGATCTATTTTGTGATGGGAATAGAGAAGGATGATTGTTGAGCTGTAGTTTTTACCTTTTTCTTATGTGCATTGTTTTGATCCCGATGTTGTGTTGTAAGAGTTTTGTTTTCTCTGTTAGGCTGCTTCCAGTACAGAGGTTTGTTAGGAGTACAAAAAGGTGCCTCTGCTCAGCTGGTTCAGTTTACAATTTGATGTCTTGGTGCTTGTTCAGTTTGATTTATTATATGCCAGAAGTGAGCTAGGGCCTCTGTAAGAAGTGCATATCCCACGTTCTGCCACCTCAGCAAAGAGAGGAGGCAAAAGGCACAGTTGTTTAGAAGCAAACCTTTTGACACTGAGCCTACGTACTCATAGTGATCCCATCCAGCAGGGTATTCCCCCCTCTCTGCTGGAGATGGGCATCTGGGATGGCAGAGAAAAAGATGCGTGGCTGTACCTCTGCCCCTAATTCGGGTTAGAAACGTCAGGAGGGACATTTTTTGCCACTGCGGTTATGGGCATAGCAACTTAAAAGGGGAGGGAGGAGATAGCTGCAGGCAGCGGCTGTCAGAACAGGACAGCCTTGCCTTTTCAGGGTGACAAAATGCTTGGTGCGCCCTCTGCTTTGCTACAGAATTTTTTTTCTGGTGCAGAGCCTGGCCGCAGCGGTCTGTGCCTTAAATGAGATTATYGTAATGCCTCTGGGAGTACGCGGTGTTCCAGGGCAGCGTTCTCCGGGGGAGGAGGCTGTGAGCCTGCTGCGGATGTACAGCAGCAGGGGACTGGCTATATATAAGCAGGGATAAAACTTGGAGGAGGGACTCAGAGCGTATTGTGCTGAAGCTCTGGATTTGAATGCCTTTTTAGTTACTTGCAAATTCATTTTGGTCTGAATACTTTGAAGCTTTTATCAGAAGGTGTAATAAAAGTGTATTGGGATTATTCTCTTCCTTCCTGTTTAAGTTTTTTGTGTTTTCCAGGGAATATATGTGTTTCCAGAACACATTTTCAGAGCCCTGTTTGGACAGCAGTCCAGTGAACTAGTTTTGTATATAAAGTGGAGTGTGTGAGTGTAGTTTTCTTCAGGAGGCATCTTGCTGCATTTTGAGAAAAGACAGTTCTAACGAAGCTGGTATTTTGCTGGTGATTTTTTTTGTTCTCCCTCCATAGTTCCATGTACGATGTTTTCAGCYACTGAAAACTTTCAGGAACAAGAGGAAATTTTCTCCCTTGTGATGCTGCTTCAGAGTAGAGACTGAGAAGCAAAATGAGATTTGAAGGAAGCAAAAGTTTTGGGGAATTTTGTCAGTGAAATGCAACCCAATAGGAAGTCGGGAAGGCTGCTGTAGAACAACTCTTTAAGGTGAGGTGTGGGAAATGCACTGAACGGCTGGCAAGCCTTCAATGGGAGAAAGCAAAGTGCAAAGCAGTACTTCCAGATCTTACCTTCTTTTCCCTTTCTCCACTTTGCTGCTGACCCATTGCCCTGAATATCTGTTTCTATACTGACTCTGTCTCGCTCCTTGTCGCCAGCCCTGATGGCCCTTTCTTTATTTTCAGTTTCCTTGTGCCTTTCTGCTCCAGCACTGCATCCCCAGTGGGCTCAGCAGCCGGTGTCTGGCACAGGCTGGCAGGGTGCCAGCTGTGACAGAGGGCTTTTGAAAATTGCAGAAGCTTTTTTGTTCCCTACCATGGCATCTGGGAGCTACAGGAGAACTGTAGGGAAATCTTGATTTTTCGCCCTCTTTCATCTGTGTAGAGAGAGTAATCCTGAATTGTGATTGACTCTTTATTTAGAGACACTGTTTTAGATGTACACATACCTCTGTTTCTGTCTGAAGAGGTATGGCATTATTAGAGGTAGGATGTAAAGTAAAGCTACTTTGGGTTTGTTTTTTTTTCTCTTCCTGAGGCTGAAGCCAGCAAGAAGTGATGGCCCATGAGGAGGCAGTGGCAGATGGAGGCAGGAGGGGGTGTGACAAGGTAGCAGCAGCAATCTGTAGGAGAAAAGTAGTTTTCAAAGGAGAATGGCCCCTGGTAGGGTGAGATGGAAGAAAGAAAAGCAGCATTGAAATTCAGCTGCAAAAGCGTGGTTGTCTCTGACATAGAGCATTATTCTCGGCTAAATTTGTGTAACATGCCCTGGGAAAATGATCTTTTTTCTTTTTTTTTATTTTTAAGTACCCAGTGCACTCTAAAATGTGCTTTGCATTTTTAACATGAGCCACACAAGTTTAGCTTTTTGCTGTCAACAAAAACCACTTTGCATCTTATTTGTATCCTTGATATCAACACTCACCTCTTTGCAGGCTGACAGTGAGAAATACCAATGCATCTTCACTCACATTAAATCTTCTTAAAAGTTACCACTTTACTTATGAGTCAACTGGCTCATTCATACATAGAGCTCATATGAGGAGATCCATGAGGAGCCTCAGAACCTGATTTTGGCAGATGATGCAGTCTAAAACCTGTACTTGAAGATTATAAAGGAATGTCAGTATTGTAGTGATGCATAAAGACCTTGGAGACATAATGCCAGTAGTAATGACAGTGCCAGCAGAGCTAAGATATTAACTGCTGTCATCATTTGTTACAGGATCACAGTGGGTAGGAGACCTTGGATTCAATCATCAGCACAATGGCTTTTTAAGCAAAGATAAAAATCTTGTATGTTCATTTTGCAAATATACATCAGTGTAAAACAAATATATCTCATGTTATAACCCTCATGTCACATTTTTCATCGCTCAAAATTTATAATGTTGGCCTGAAAAATTGTTAGAAAACAGCTTTTTGTGCTTTTACTTTGTGTAATTTTAATTTTGTGTCCTTTGTTCTCTTGAGTTTTTTTTTGTTTTGTTGTTTTTTTTTTTTAGAAAATGTCTGTGCTGTTAAATACTCTACRACTGCCTCTGTGATTCTTCCATCTGATAATTTGCTTTATACCTTGTACTTTCATTAGCCTGGGGGATTCATCTGAATTTTCTGTAACACTCTTCATTTCTATACAGTAGTTCTTGTTCATCCAACATTTCTTCTGTTTCTTGCCTTCGTTGTTGGGTGCTGCTTTACTTCCAGAGGCTGTTCTCTGTGGAGTTCCAGAGCCCCTCTGTTTCCTCTCTCTCTCTCTCTCTCTCTCTCTGATTTTTGGCTTCCTGGTTTTACCGTCCGTTTTCACAACTCTTTCTGCAGGATGCAATATGTGCTTGGTTAAAATATGTGACCCAAAGTACTGGGCTAATCAAAGACATCTTTTAGTGTATTTCCTCAGATCAATGGTCTGTTGGCATGATCAGGCTGTTGCTGTTTTCTTCTATGAAGGCAGAGAGGATGTAGTATACTCAGAACCTGCTGATGTTACAAACTATCAACTCCAGACAGGCCAAATGAGTCAATGTTGTAAGTGTCTATATATAAAGTTTGGTGTCTCAAGCTGGCAAATGAGTTGGAATGTATTATGGAAACATTATTTTAAATTGAGAAACTATTCCCAGCCATCACAGATATTACTTCTCTGATGCCTAGAAATCCATGCCTGCTCTGATTCTCTGATGACTCACGATGTTATTGGGTTTTGTTTGGGCCTGGTTTTTTACTGTTTTGCTAGAAATTAGCTATTGATACTTAAAGGCACCTGGCCTTGAGGGTGTGGAGCATTCTGCAGCTGCTGAAGTTGCTTGGTKCCAGGAGTCTGAGAGAAAACCAAGAGATCCTTCTGCCTGTATCACCTGTGCTAGTTTCTCCATAGTTAAAGAAAATGAAAATAAAAACAAAACCTGCAAACTTAATTATAAGRTTTGACTTAGTTTTCCTTAATCACCACCACCAAAAACATTATGGCTACTGCACCGACTTTTTGAGTCCTCGACCACACCACTGCCTTTTGCCTGTGGGTGGCTGTGACCCTACACAAGACTCCTTGCTGGATGCTCACTCTGGGGCATTGCAGTGAGACTGTAAAGGCTTGTCCAGCCTTCAGACTTTCACCCCTGCAATACAGCCAGCAGAGACCTGAAAGGCATCAAGTGTGACTGCGTGAGGCAAGACTGTCTTTGCCAACAGGTTGGCCAACCTAGGGAGGACAGCTTTAAAAAGGAACAAGAGAGGAAGAAGATGGCAGCCCACAACTGAGTGAGGAAGTGGTGGTAACCTCGGAAAGCTTGCAAAAGAATCAGGAGCAGAGAGGAGACCATGCAGCTAATGAATGGTTAGGCTGCCACTTAAAGGGCCTGGAGAAATAGGCTGTCAGGAACACCACAATGTCCAACAAAAGCAAATGCAAAGTCCTGTATGTGAGGAATTATGACTCCATGCACTACGGTAGGCTGGGGACTGACTGGTTGGAACACAGTTTTGGAGAGTAGGATGTGAGGCTCCTGGATGGCGCTAAGTTGGATGAGCTGTGGGCCCTTGCAGAAAAAAAGGCCACCAGGACCCTGGCCTGCATGAGGAGGAGTGTTGTCAGCAAGGTAGGGGGAGGTGATCCTTCCCTTCTTGACTGGTAGGACACACCTGCAATGCTGAGTCCAGATCTGAGTGATCTAGTATGAAAGGAATGTGGATGAACTGGAGAGAAACCAGGGAAGAGCCACAAAGGTTATTAAGGGACTGGAGCATCTGTTGTACAAAGAGTCTGGAAGAGCTGGGACTCTTCAGCCTGGAGAAAGGAAGTCAAAGGGAGATCTTGTGTGTGTGTGTCTCTCTCTCTCTCTCGAAAAATACCTGGTGGGGGTTGGGCAAAGAAGATGGAGCCAGACTCTTCTCAGTGGTACCCAGTGATAGGACAAGAGGCAATGGACACCAGCTTGAACACAGGAGATTCCACCTCAAAATCTAAAGAACTTTTTTATCTGTGAGGAAGGTAAAACAGTGCCCACAGAGACTGTGGAGATCTCCTTAGAGATGTTAAAACCCCAGCTGAATACATGTCAGACCAAACTGTTGTAGCAGACCCTGCTTGAGCAGGAGAGTTGAACTACCTGGTCTCCAGAGGTCCCTTTCAACCTCAACTACTCTGTGATTTCAGCCCCATGCTCAAATGAAAATCATTTAGCCATGCAGCATAGGCTCCTGAACTGTAATCACCTGTACTGAGTGCACCATCTTGAGTGAGCTCATGTAATTGTGGTTTTACAAAGCAAATCTTTTGTTTGCAGACTCCCTGTCTGTCCCTATCACTCTTTTTCAGGTCACAGCTCAGATGCCCTGAAAGACCAGCAACCTCCCTGTGTTGTGGCAAGTGATTGTGTATGCCACAATTTGTTTCTGGACATTAAATATGAATAGACAGTTTAGTTTCCTTAAGAGCCTCTGATGAGGGATTTTTGCCAAAAGCTTTCTGGAAACTGCAAGTGCTGTGATAGAAGCTGAATGACTCTTACCACTTAGTCACAGTTTATCTCACAGTGGCGTTCTTCTGCCTGCTTTACCTGCCAGAAATAGTTTTGGGATATAAAAACTGAAAGGTCTTTTGCCTTTGAGTCTCAACAGAACCTCTTCATTTGTTGATAGATAATAATGAGATCATTTTAGATGTTTATTGACAGGAAAAGGATTTGTTTTTCTAATAACTAGCATAGAGTAATGGTTGTGGTTTTTAAGTATTCATCCCATTTTTGCAAAGTTGTCCCCCTGGACTCTTTCATCCAAGGAACTATTACCTTTAGCTTCAATTACATGGTCCCGTGGTAACTTCTAATTGATTTACAAAGGTTTTGTACCTGTAAAGGGCTGTAGCTCCTGAGCAGAACAGCTGTTAATTTTTCCAGGTCTTTATGAATCCTACAGCTACTGATAGCAAATGCTACAGTTTTAGGGATAATACAAAATGGCTAGAAAATCCACTGGTGTTAATAGAGCTAATGGTGTCTGTGGTATTTCATGTCTCATGAAATGAGGACTGTGGAGTCTTGTTAATGACACCTAAGTGTGTACCCCAAATGAAGCCACACACAAGGCACTTAGATGTTTCACCCAAACATTACTGCTGCTGACAGGCACTGCATTCTGCAGCCCGCTGAAACATATTTAAAAAAGATGGATCTTTGGCTCTTAGGCAGACATGGCTCTGTCAGAAGTTGGAAATGAAGAGAGGAACATCTCTGCAGTTTGAGGCCTTCTCCATGTGAAGTGAGACAGCGTGCTTTGCTGCTGGAAGGGCTGTCTGGAGAGTGCTGTAGGCCCTAGGCTAAATATTGTCTCTGCTTCTTTAATGTAATGAATAAAGAGGAATTTTACTGAAATCACTTTCAAATCCAGACTTTTATTCTGGATTCAAAACAAGTGAAAACTTCAGTGTCTTATGCGTCCAAGCTACGTGGCATTCATAACTGACATTGAGAAAGACTGCTCCCTAGATTTTTGGGGAACAAAACTGCAAATCACAACTGAACCTTTTTTTTKAATGATATGAGACTTGACACTCAACAGAGACAAATAACATGGTCTTATTTGTAACATGTCAGTGCAGCTCATTTTTAGTCAGCTTTATCTACTTAAGAAGACCATTTACTGTTGTAGTTTACTATCATCATAACCCAGAAAAATCCACAAAAGAATATTATTTGTGGAAAAATTATATTCAGCTAATCAATCTTTATTTCTGAGCAGAAGCTGAGTGGGGATGATAGTTATTCTTTCGCTGGGGTATACAACCTRTAATGAATACTTTTCACATTGTTCCCCTAGGTCACTACAGGTAAGTGTATTACTTTTCTGATAATATTTTATTTCCTCAATATTTATAGATGCTAATTAAATAGGAAAACAAGTCATAAAATGATGTCTTCATATGCCTTTTTTGGTGATCCGTAAGTCAGTAAAGAGTATATTTTGGTTTCCCTGAGGAACAGTCTTGGTAGCTTCTTCAAGGGTACTTAAGTGACTACTTAATTGTTGCATGTTTCTTGTCATCACTGTAAATAGTTTGCAGAGCTTTTAACTTTGCATTTAAATTTGTCATCTTACAGTAGATCTCTGTTTTCCAAGGTTTGAAAATAACGTACATCTTTACAAGGTATCTTTTATGCAGTATATAATATATGTGTATATATAGGTGTGGCCTTGCATTTTGCAGTTCTTCAGATGTGCAGTGTTTTTGGTTCAGCGAAATAGTTTCTCACGCACTTTTGTGTAAACATGAATTGTTGACCTAACRGCAAGGATTGTTATGAATTCCTAACCTATGTGATAGACATTATTACTAACCAGTGGACAGTAGGAAGTGGTATCTCCATCCTCCAATCCACGGTGAATTTAAAAAACATATAAATAAAATGAGGGCAGAGGCCAGCTCTCTCTTCCTCCTCTCCTCGTCCTCCATTTTGGCCTCTGCCTGTTAGAGAACCCTGACAGCTGTGTYCGTGTGTTTATTYGAACCTGAGAACAACATATAGGTCCTCAGCTGCTTCTTATGCAATCTTCCTTGGTTACTGGAATGACTGAAAATTTAATCCAAAGCATTGTCCGAGACACTTTCCAGACTGTCCCTGCTTCAATGGAGACTTAAATGCATCATGTTCAGAGTATCTAAACCTGAATTACTACTTTATAATCTTTGCACAGACTCTTCATTGTACTATCAAGACCTGACAGCTGAGTGTTAGGTAAATATTGTACAACTGTTCAATATAGAACTAGTAGAATTCAACACGTTTTGGCAGTAAGAAGCACAAGAAAAAGGACAACTTTGCATAAAGCAAAAGCAATGAAGCATTTTACTGTTGTCTTCAGCAACCTTGGCACTCGTTAAGCTTAAGATATACCCAAGACATGGAAAATAAATAATTTGACCTGAGAATGCTGTGTGTATTTATGTAAATGTTTATATAAAATTAATATTTTCTATATATTGCCCTAAGCCTGTCACCATCAAATTAATCAGAACTTATTACACAGAATCACAGAATGGGCAAGGTTGGAATGTATCAGAGTGGCTCATCTGGTCCAACCTCCCTGCCCAAGCAGGATCATCCTAGAGCACATTTCCTTTCTCCTTAAAAAATTTCATCACCATATTTGCAAGATAACTTTATGGGAGTAAACTACAGAAACAGTTTCATCTGGGCTTTTGTTTATATGTCTTTGCATAAAAATTCAATTGCCTATATGACATACATTTGCAGCAGAGTTCCCACTAGATGATTAATGTTTTGTGGCTTTTTTTGGTTTATGGTTTCTATTTTAATAGTTCAGAAACAATTGCAGAGAAGCCTTTCTGTCCGCAGGGTGACAACCCAAGTGTGAGCATTCTTCGCATGCCTTGAGGCATCCTTCCAAGGGAGAGAACTGGTTAACCAGTTCAAAAGGTTAACCAGTTCCCTGTTTCCTACATATTTTTATTGGTTTTGTTGTGCTGTAATGGGACTGTATTCCTGGGATTCACAACTCAAGTGAAAATGATTATTTGAGTTGTACTTCCTTTTAACCTGTCTTGCCAATGCTGTTCCTCGCTGTTGAGCTTGTATAATTCTGAGTCAGTGTTACCAGATTGCTTTTGTCAGTACCAGCACATTAGCATGCACAATTCAGGGACTGTTTTTGTACCCTGAAATATGAACTGTCGCTAAAAGAGCTTGTACAGTTTGGCAAACCTGTCCTTGAAAATAACTGGCATGCAAAGCAGCAAATTGATTTCTAGGTGGTGAATATTCACCATTTATAAAATCATCATGAGAAGTTCATGCTTGAAAGCTGTTTGCATTAAATATCTTGGGTTTGCTTTCTCTCCAATATAATAAACATAGGAAGGCTTACTTAAATCCTAGTCCTCATTCTGCCAGTTCTCGAAGGCTTTTAGTTATCCAATAGGAATGTAATTCGTTGTTAATTGTATTCTATAAAGCTGGATTTGCTGAAAAGTGTGAAGACTCTTGTGGTTTAAATACTCCTGCAGTGTTTACTGCAATGCCCTTTTTTCGCTTGCCTTCTCCATGGTAGATCTTACCTAATTAATGACTTGGTAAGTTCTCCTAATTTCTGTTCTTATATTGCTTGTTGATGAGCCTAATTTAATGTGAAAAATAAACCTAAGCATAGCTGATTTGCTAATTTTTCTTATCTTTATTTGCTATGCCAGTTCTATCGCCATCCTATCACATGTAAAGCTCAGACAACATCAAATGCCCCAAAGCATTTAAAATGTAAAAGTATGAATGCTGTTAACACTGCAGCAGCATACTGCAGGTGGCTTCTGAAGTGGAATAAATCAGCCTTCGAGTGACCACAACTTATCCCTAGCTGGTCACACTTAATCACTAGGTAGGCAATGATTTTTCTCTAAAACAGTCACTTTGGTAGGCATCACATATTCCTTTAGGCTTTTATTTTTCCAGTTTATGCTTAGAAGAGGTTACATGTCTTTTATAGGATGTTTTGGCACTGGCTGCTCAGTAGCTGGGATTTGTCTTAAGTTTAAACCCCAAAGCTTGGTTCTGCTTGGGATGGCTAATGAATGAGGGGGATAATGTTCCCCCATATCAGCTCCCTGGAACTGTCTGCCTTTGGTCTGGTATCATTGTTAAAAGTATGCAAGACATGTAAGGGAGGAGAGGTCAGAACGCTGACAAACTTCCTTCCTTGGTGGCTTTCCCAAAGAAATGAGATTTTTAACAAAAAAGGGTCTGTGAATAAAGATTAGTCCACAAAGTATAAAGTAGTTGCCTGATGATGGAGAAGGTGTTCCTACACAGGACTGAAATGTAGAGAAAGACCATACAGTTCAGGAAGATATAAAGTCTGTATCCATCATGTGACATCTTATGGATTAAATATACCGGGGGTTTTMAGGGCTCTCACAGCCCAGTGCTTTTTGGACTTAGAAGCCTAAACTCTTTCACTTGATAAGAAAGTGAGAACCTGATCTTTCCTCGAGCTAGGAAGGGAACCATGCAGTAGTTCAGTGGTTAGCCAGTTTTACCAAGTTAGGAAAGGTAATTCCTTTCTCTGCAACTTCAGGCAGTGCTCTAAGCAGTTGGGTATAATTCATGTAGCATAATTGGCAGCTTTTGTGTTTTGTGCAGTTACTTTTCTGTTTATGGAAGAGAAAGAGGAGAGAATAACTTGTCTCTATTACAGGTAAGATAAGCTGTCAGTTGCAGATCAGGCATCTCAGTTCTAGATGGCCAAACTGAAGCCTGTCTAATTTCACCCATGCTGATCTGTGGTCATTGTGGATGAGCTATTACATGAAATGTGGTGTTCCCCTTGCCACTGCTTGCATTTTGTTTGGTGGTCTGGAGGATGCCAGCCAGACTGGGCCCTGACGGTGAGCACTGGGAGGAATGCTAGCCTTTGGATGAAGGGAGTTTTGGATCACAGTTTTAGATTAAAGTAATTAAGCCTTTTTGTAACTCTGGCCCGCTACTGCTTAAATCTTCACCTTACATTCTAACAATATAATGGTGGCAAGAAAAGCAGTGATTTTCTGAAGGTTTTTTTAGTTGTACATTCTGTTAGTTTARTGCGTGTGCTATTAAGTACCAGTCTCTTGAAAATTAGTTGGGTTTGGTTACAAAGAAAAATGAGAAGTTATAACAAAATTCTGTAGAATGTAAAGTAATTTTGTAATTCTAGGAGGCAAACACTGTATCATTGCCATTGAAAGTATCTAAGTTCACATAATACTCAAGAACCTGGTCTTGTCACGTTCATGAGTAGCTCTCTGAGAAAAATTCTTCATTCGATTTGCTTGAACTGTTCATTCAAGCTTTGTAGGAATATGGCCTTCATCTTTTATCAGAGGAATCTGATCCCCAATTCTCCATATTGTGTGATTGGTCTCCAATCTTGCAACCTTTTATTCACATAAGCAATGTTTGCTTATTTTAATTTGTCTTTTATGGAACTATCTGTGGATGAAGGAAAAACAGAATTTGTTGGTGAGACAGGCAGTTTCAGAGTAGGTAAGTGGGAGATTGGGCTAGTAAGGAAAATAGATTCTTTAAACTTTTTTCACCCTGTCAAATGTAAAAATATAACCCAAATAATGATTTGCTTTAGATATTAATGATCAGTGGAGAACAATACAAGTGCCACAGAAGAAAAAGTAAGTTATCATTTACTGAAACTGGTGTTCAATTTCTTATACCCATCATCATCACCCTGAACAGTGATCCAGGCCTGCAGATATTTGCAGAAGTTTGCAGAATTGCATCACTCCTTCCATCCTTCCTGAATGTCTGCTTAAAGGAAGTTACAGCAGTGCACTTCGTCTCTTGAGGGGTGGAGAGAGACATCACCCCTCTAATGCTACTGAATTTGGGAAGGATGCCAATTCTACCATTTAGGAACACAAAATTCAAGACTCCTGCCTGATTAGTCATTAAGATAGAAAACCTTTTTTAAAGTTCATGGCCTAGTTGAAGGTCTGAAGACATCTAGCTTGCAGAGATTCTGATAGGTGCAGTCTGCACCTGCAATTTAAGTTGTACCCCAGCAGTGTAAATCAGAAAGGAAAGAAGAGGCATCACAGGAAGTACATTGCAGAAATTGTACCTCATTACTACATGAGAAGGCAGTGGATGAGGCAGCTTTGGACAACTTCATCTTCAAAATGCAGTGATAAGCATTAAAATGCAGAACTGGCTTTCCTTACTGACATTTTTAAACAGGCTGTTTGACTTTATTCAAAATTAATTCTTCTTTAAAACTATTTTTATTAGTTAAAGCCTGATTCAAACACAACCTATTGAGCTGATCAGACAGGTGGCTCATGTGCCACTGTGCTGGTTCTTTGCTTGTTCTGACAGTGTTAATCACACCCCCAAACATGCCATGGCCTAGAGCATTTACATTGGGATAACTGTGAAGCTGTCCATAGGGTTAGTTTGATAGCACAGTGGCCATATGGCTTGCGCATATAGTATGATCATCTGTATTTTTATAGATAATAAAATCTTTATTTTTTATTCTGCCTCCCACTGCTCAGCCCTCCCTGTTGCTCTTCCCTGAGGCACTGGGGATGTGTAGCCTGGGAGAGCTGGTACCCACAAGTTGTGTCTTCACTCTGAGGGAGAGTGACCCTCGGCTGAGATATCCACGCTTCATCTGCTGGACAGTCTCTAACAGCAGCTTGAACTTCTTTTACCGTCAGAACCTGGGGAAGCTTCAGGGTTAAGTTTCTGCTTATGAGCTTAYGAGCAGCCTCTGTCCTTTGGAAGATGTGAATATTTAAATTCTGATCGCTCCSCTTTGCATCCTGCAAAGGAAACGAAATTAAATAATTGGCATCAGACTGAACACCTGTGGCATGTAAAAGACGATAATTAAAATAACTGTATTAACCTCGTGTAATCAGGTTTTCCTTTCCCTCAGTTTGGAAAATCACCTAGGGCAGTCCTGTGGCTTCTCAACCGCTTACATGGTGGTCTTCAAGTGTGCTTTTCTTGTGCACACACACATACAGAGTCCAACCAGAATAATTTTATACATTATATCAATTAAAATTTGAAGTAACTTCACTGTGATCAGTATAGAGATTCATCGTTACYGATCAGGTAGTGGTGTTCTGCATTTGTGCTGGTTGTTAAATGTTTTTCCTAATCCAAGAATTTCCAAATTTGTTAAACAATAAAAATATTCTGAGAGCTTGATTGATCCTGGATCACTGGAGCCTTGAGATGTTCAGTGGGACCTGCACAGGCTGGAGGAATGGGACAGCACCAACTTCAAGTTCAGTAAATGTGAGTGCACAGCCCTGTGTCAGAGCTGGAGTAACACCATGCGCCTGTGCAGGCTGGGAACAGAGCAGCCCTGGGCAGCTCAGCAGGAGAGGACACCTGGGAGCTGGCAGACCCTGGTAGGCATAAGCCAGTACTGTGCTCCAGGGCTGGTGAACTGCTGACATCTACTGAGCTATGGGAGCCAGAGATGATTCCCCTCCTAGTGCTTATGGGGCTGCATCTGGGGTAGTATACCTGGATTTGGGTACCATAGTTCAAGGGGCAGGCAGCAAACTGGACAGAGGCCAAGGGAGAGCAGACAGAGTGGATTGAGGGATGGAGGGGTGATGCGTGAGGAGAGTCTGGGTTTGTTCAGCCACAAGAAGAGAAGGAGGCTTTGGGGGGACCACCCAGAGATGGAAAGGAGCATTGAAAGGGTAGAGCCAGGCTCTTCCCAGAAGCGTATATTAATAAGCGCATGGCAGGTTGCAACAAGGGAAATTCTGGCTGTCTGTGTGAGTGGCTGAGAGCTTAAATGCATTGGTCAGAGATGCTTTGGGATTTTCTCCTGAGAGATTTGTAAAACTAAATAGCAAAAGACATTGAACTACCTGGTCTAGCTGAAGTTAGCCCTTCTTTGAGCTGGACAAATGCAGTCTGTGGCTTCCAAAAGCCCTTTTCAATAGTTTCATGATTCTGTGAATGCCTTCATACCAGGTACAATTACAGTGCTTCTAAAATTATAATTGATTATGAAAATGTTGAAAAAATCAGTCTACAACTTCCTCACAAGCAGAGGGGAGGGGCAGGCACCAATCTCTTCTTCCTAGTGGCCTGAGGGAACAGCATGAAGCTGTATCAAGGGAGGTTTAGGTTGGATATTAGAAAAAAGTTCTTCACCCAAAGGGTGGTTGGGCACTGGAACTGGCTCCCCAGGGAAGTGGTCACAGCACCAGCCTGACAGAGTTCAAGGAGTGTTTGGACAATGCTCTCAAACACGTGGTGTGACTCTTGGGGCTGTCCTGTGCGGGGACAGGACTTGGACTCGATGGTCCTTGTGGGTCCCTTCCAACTCAGCATTTTCTATGATTCCATRATAAAAGCAAACCAGCCAGTTCATCCTCCTGTGCCATTGGTCTTCCAAGCAATATTCTGCAGGGGAGAAAGCACCACCCTTGTTTGTGCGCATGACCTATTTTTGTGCCCAGCATGTAAGATYTGGCACTTGGGCTTTTGCAAAGAGTGAGCTGTCCAGACAACCAAAGTGCAGGGTACAAATCACATCTGCTGGTTGTCCAGCACATCCCATCTGCGCTTATATGCTCCAAAAGCATGATTTCTCCTTCCCCAAAGTACTGGCCTTGCTCTCATTGGCATGTTATGATCTGATTGAGCAGTGTTATCACATGTTGCTGTCAAGGAGAGCCCCACTCAGAAACCTGGTGACTTTGTAGCAGTTAATTAGGAGGAATATGTTTTTGTTGTGAGCTGCTGAGGGAGTTACTGCTGTCAGGTTCCGGAATGAGCATCTGCACAGACAGGTAAGGCCTGGAGTGCTTGTCTGCCCCTCCATTTCTCCGCATTGCTGTGTAGATGGAGGCATTGCTCTTGGCGAACTCACCCCAGATTCGTTCTGAAGTTTGTTGGGATTTTGTGGTTTTTTGTGTTTTTTGTTTGGTTTGGTTCAGTTTTGCTTGTTTGTCTGCTTGGGGAGTTTTGTTTGTCTGGATTTTYTTTTACACTATTTTAGACTATTTTTTACACTGTCATTCATTTGTGTGAGACCTTTTCACCATTTTACTAAAAAAGCCAAAAACCCAAACAAGCCAAAACAAGCCATGCTGTTGAAACTTGTTATTTGGTGCCACCTGGTGTTTAAGCGGCCGGCCTGAGGAGGGACCTGTGCCTGAGAGGAGCGGGCTGGTGGGGTCGCGGTGCAGGCAGACCCCACGGCACGGTGCGCTGAGGTGGAGCTATGGCTGGGCTGGGCTGGCAGGTGGGCAAAGGCGCACGGAACAAGGAATCTCACTCGTCCTAGACAGCTTCGTAAGCGAGTGCTTCCCTGCGGGAGAGCCGGTCAGTCTGCGCTGGAATTCGCCGGGACAGACGGCAGAGGGCATGAGTGAATGCCTTAAGCATCGGGGCTTGCTTCCAACGAAACCTGAATTTCTCTGGTAGTGTAAATGTACCCTTTTACTTCAAACTTTTTCCCCTCTTTTTTAGCATGATGACGGCTATATTTGTCATTAATTCCAGCGTGCCTTGTTTAATTTCTGATATGTCTTTTATATACCTCCTGTATAAATATAAAGCAAAATATTGCTGACAAGCCCAGGTCTACTCTGCCTGAGGGGGTGGGAATGTACTGAGCGGAAAAAAACTAAAATTAGGCATATGGTTGAGGAAGTCTAAACTTCGTGAAGAATAGAAAAGAGCTCAAAGCTGTTTTCCCCTCCTTACTGTTCAGTTATGGCAAAAAGAGTCAGCTGGGACGTCCTTTTGATGGGAGTGTTGCTGRGTTTAACAGACCTGGTGGACTGCCTTTTTAAATCTGTAAGACTGATCAAAAGAAAATGCTCAGCTACTCTAATCCTTTATAGGCATGTTTCACTCTTGTACTATTTAATTTCTGATAGGCAAGTTCAGGACTGAACTAATTTACTCCTGGCATGAAGCCTGGGATGTAACGTGCCAAAGAGCAGTATATAATAACTACAATTGGATGGAGGAACGTAGGTCAGCACATGTTTCACACCACTCCTTTTACTACTGGAGTCATGGGGTAAAATCTACTCTTTTTGCCAACTTTGGTGAAGGTGTAAATGCACATGCACAATGTAATGGCTTTAAATCTTGGATTCCTACTTGTATGCGCCAGATGGATCTTGTATAAATGTTCCACTTTACAGCATGTTAGCATTTGCTAGTAGTTAGCTGGAGGTTATAGCTGCCAGACTTCTCTGTGGCAGTTTCCAGGCTTAAGGAAAAAAAAAAGGCAGAAAGAGAAAACACAAACAGACAAAACAATCACCCATACAAGAGGGAATGTCAGAATAATAGATAAAACTAGTTTTAAGAACTGCATGTACCTGTGTTTGTTCATGAATAGTATTTGGTTTGGCTTGTCCTGATTTGAACTACATGGGGTACATGAATATTAGGATTTTTGAGAAAAGCTACCTTGATTTATCTGCAGTGATTGGAAAAGTCATAAATGTTTGTGTATTGTACACAGTATTATGTTTGTATTAGGAAATATATATGCATATGTGTATATATTTGTCTTAAAAACAATTCTGGAACCAAATAGGTTCCAAATTAATGTAACAATAATTTAATTTGATTATATAGGTCAGAAGTATTTTTCAGCTTCTGCACTATCATATATGAAATGCATTTGTGCTCTCTGAATTTGTTAAATGCTTTTGTCTTTGATAACTGAAAGTATAACTCTAACAGACTACATCTTTAAGACTTAATAGTATGTATTTTAGTAGGCCATGAATTCCTGCCTCAAGCCTAAATTTGCTCTTCTGTATACCTCAGGCATATATTAATTAGTAAAATATGCTCTAGAGTGCCTGCTTTTCATATTTCTCCATTTCTCTTTCTTTTTCATTTTCCTTTGGAATTAAATATGTAATTGCTGAGAGRGGGGAAAAAAGACAAAAGAAGGTTCCAAAAACACAGAAGAAAAGTTCACCGGTTTTATAATGCATGTGTTTAGTACCTACAATACTGGTTGGGCAATTGTTAAAAAGAGGGCAAAACCAGGCCTTTCTTAGCTGGCTTCTTTCTCCTGTTTTCCTTCTGCTGCCTAATTCCCACTTCCTCCCACAACTTTCTTGTACTCCAGCCAACAATTAGCCAACATTTTTGTCCTAATGAAAAGCACGTCAACACTTTAGTTCCAATATTACCATTACAGGTGTATAGTAAGGGGTACATGGTGCTGCTCCAGTGACTTCCAGGAGGATTTCATCACACTGACATAGAAGGACAGCAGGGTGCTGTTAGCCCTACCGAGTGCGAGGGACATCTTCATCCCTCACTCTCTACCCTGAGGGTGTCAGTAGCSCAAAGCCTTGGTGAAATCTGCAGTCCTGAACAGCCAGCACCTCTGGAGGCATGGAGAGGAGCATCCAGCCATGTTTGATGCTCCCCTGAAAGTGAGTGGCTGCAAAATTCCCCCTGCCTTGCACCAAAGGCGTTGGAAATCATGCTTCTGGGCTCCCACATCCCAAAGTACAGCACATGGGCCCTGTTTATGTTCATCTTAAGCAGATACTTACTTTGTGGGATTAGGCTGGCAAGACCTGTGTCTGTCCTCTGATAAACCTGGACAGTACCACTCTTAGCAAGCAGCTCTCAGGTGATGCCAGTTCCTAGTATTGTGATTTTCTCCCTCTACAAGATCATGTTCAAAGTCTTTTGTTTTGAGGGAGAAATTACAGTGTTTTTTCCTTAAGTTCCTCCCGTACATGAAGAAGAAAACAGGTTTGTGATCACAGCCAAATGTCACAACTGCATCTATTGCCTTTTTCAGCAGGATCTTGCCACTTCTCCTGCGTTTAACTTCAGATAATGATCTCGTGCACTATTTATAGATKATAATGTCATGTTTTTTAAAATGTAGTTAAATATGTCTGGAAATTTAATAGTTGCCCTTCCCACCATGGAAAGCACAATTGCAGAAAAACTAATTGTTACCAATAGCTCTAATTGCTAGCCTTGATTGTTAAACTTTGCCTTGGGTCAGCCTTTCACTCTGCCAGAAGCTTATTAAGTATGGATTAAGAGGCTGTTGCTAGCATTAACTTTGGACTCATGAGGCATCACTGTTCCCAAATAGTGTGCACTTTATTTGAGTGAGCTTCAGCAGCAGAGCATTTTTCTTAAAACTTTCATTAGAGACCAACTTTCAGAGAGACTRAGGGCTGTAATCGGATTATTCGCTTCCCTCTGGATGCAGAGGATACAGGCTTCTGCTTGTCTCACGCTGCCGCTGGGTCCCTCCCTGCTCCCTTTCACAGCTGAGGGATTGTTGAATGGCTGTGCTCTGGGGGCCGCGTCCTTTTGTGCTGCGAGGGCTCCCATTCCCTCGTGCTCTCCAATGGCATCTCTGTACTGGAATGCTTGGTGGAACATTTGGAGCTTTGGAAGTGTTCGCTTCTGAGCTCACCACACATTTTAATTCTGTGCTGCTGGCCAGGATTGATATATGTGGGAGAAGAGAGCTTTAAAATGCTTTGGATGTGGTTTCCTAAAAGCTTATTTACCGTATGAATTGTAAAAAAAAGGAAAAAAAAGAAACGTGTGTATCATGCCGGGCCATGCACAGTTTCCAGGCACATCTTGCCGATAAAAAAGAAAAAATCTTTCATGCCTGTTGAATTTATGGCTGAGATAGCCAGATTACTAGAAACACTTATGTGTTTAATCTTTTCATGTTTTGAGCGGGAGAAGGTAGGACAAGGAAAATGCAGTGGAATTGCTTTATATTTTGTGGAGACTGTAAATTCTGTTATGGAAAATGTAATAAAGAAACAGCTTAAGCAAAAAGAGTGGCTGTGTGAAATCACAAAATTTCCATTGGGTGAAAACAAATCCTAACTTTATGTACATTTCCCCAGAGAGATGTAATGTGAATGCTTACAGCTGTTTTTAGTTTCTTATTCCCTGATTAGGTTTAAATTAAAGGAAGGATGTCATATTGAATTATGAAGAATTACTTATTTTGCGTATTTTGGTTTATACGTAGTTTCTATCACAGTCTCGCTGTGGCATTTGCAAGGACCTATTGAACATGTGCACACAAATAATATTAGAAGTAAACTGGCTGCAGTGTAGTGGTTCTGACAGAGAAATGTGCAGAGGTCCCACATCTCCCTTCCTGGTGCCTCCACCACGAAGGGAAAACTACCCTGCCATGCCAAACCTTTTGCTGCAAGACAGGTTGTTTGCCGGCTGAGAAAGAAGGGCTRTATCTTATTGAAACCTCACCTCAGGACACTCTGCTCCAGCGGGTCCTGCTGAGGGACCAGCAGCCCAGAACAACTTTGCCAGCCCAGGTCAGAGGGGACGAGTTTCCTGAGACAATCAGTGTGTCCAAGGCTTAACAATACCTGGAGCAAACTGAGTAGGAGGGGAGGGGAGAAGGAAATGCCTCAACCATCCGTGCCATTCCTAAATGCAGGCTCTTTACTTTATGTCTGCTTTCAGCAAGCATTCAGGCAATCCAGCAGCCCAGAGGTTTGAAATTCACTCTYGGGAGATTTATGTCTCTCTTCCAAAGGGAAGTGCTTTCTTGCTGGAGAAGATGGTGTTATATGACTTACCTAAGTAGTCACGTCTATATGGCGCAACTCAAACTGGGTTCCAATTTGGTTCTGGTGCAGGTTTGGTTCTGCTACAGATGAAAAGATTAAAAGAACTTGGTTCAAACAATTGGCACTCTCACAGTCTTTGTGTGACTGTGTACAAAGACAAAAAACAAATTGTAAATTGGCTTTAAAGCATTCCATGGGGTGCTTCCACTGTAATTTTTCCAGCAAATTGTCAGCTCTGCAGGAGTTGTAAGACATAAAGGGTTCATTAATAAAAACTACTCTGTCAAATATATATATAAGCACATATATTGTTAAAATACAGTATGAAAAAAAGAAAATAATTATATGAATTGGACAGAAAAAGTGCTGATTTGAGTGATGGTGTTTACAGAGCTATGCCCTGTAATGTAGCATAGCAGTTGGGGTTGGGATCAAAGGCGAAGAAATCTTGCAGGAGCTCTGTGCCTGGTGGGTGTCTGTAGTTTGCACAAGTGAAAGAACAACTTGCTAGCACAGCCTCTGCAGTGCAAGATGCGTTAATGTAATCTAGAGGTGCAAAGAARATGCTGTCTTGCTGCAGCTGGAAATCATGCTCCTCTTAGATGTGCATAGAACTGAACATCCCATCTGTGTCTTTGTGCTGCTGTAACTGTCTTTTCTCTTTTTCCTTCTCCAGAAAAGGTTGTTTATACCATGCTGTGCTTTTGAGTGGAGGACAAGGAGCCTGCTGCTGACCTGCAGGGTAATTGCAACAAAAAACGTAGTGTAATACTCTGAGAAGTGGGATTCTTGAAGCTGGTGGGTAAGGGAAAAGGAGGATGGAGACAAGGGTGTGAGAAGCGGTTTTGCTGTGAGCCTCTGGRCATCCTGGGGAGCAGCACCTCTCAGGTGTGCTTGCCTTGGCCTCCACTGGGCTTCCCCAAATGCTCTGTCCTCCCCAATCMCAAATAATATTAACCCTCCCTCCTTTGAAGAAAGGACATTTGGGCCAGGTCTGCTGGTGGGGAGGGGAATACCACCCGTGGGAATGCAAAACGGTGGCAGAGTCTGGTGGTGGGGGTGCTGTAGCCTGCTCTAGAGCATCCTGGTGGCTGAGGTCTCCCTACATGCCTTGTAGCTTAGGGAGGAAGAGGAGACCATGGAGCAGGATGTGGGATGGGAAAGCTGCTGATTGCCACTGGCTTTTTGAGAGAAGCTGCTTTAAGAAAAAGAAAAATAATAATCATGGCATTTTGTTATACAGCAGATCTGGACATATGCTTATAATTAATTATGTGACTTATGGGGTAATTCTCCTGTCCTACCGTTCTGTCTAGAACAGAATGAAGTTAAAACTCTTCAATGTGCTTAGAAACATCTAATCTGACAATCCTTTAGTGACCATCAGCACAGCCCCTGGTTTTCATCATCCTGAGTAAAGAACAGTCTGAAGATGATGACAATTTGCCAGTCGCAGTGTGAAACCCTACTTCTAATTCTCTCCAGTCAAGCCCGTCTTTAGGTCTGACTCATGCCACAAGGCACTGGAACCTTCACAGCCTCTGCAGGGGCCAGCAGCTGCTTCGTAGTCCTTATTCTCTAGGAATTGAATATGTCTTGGTGTGTAAGCTGTCATGCCTTACCAACATCTTATGCATCAGGTCTTTCCTGACTACTAGTCTAATTTGAATGTCTTTATACTAATACTAATACTAATACTAATACTAATACTAATACTAATACTAATACTGCTGTTCTCTTTATCCTAAGGATTCAAACAGGCAGTTGCAATTATTCTTGGAGAAAAATCAGAGACCAGCAAATCACATTCTCACCCAGAAATTTCCAGATTCATCGTGCTTTATCCCTGTACGTATCCCATCTGACATCGACTCAGAATATTTCTGTACCATTTTCCCCACTGTGACATGGAGGCAAAAGAGACATCTGCTTCTCAAAAGTACATTGTAAAATTAAATAACTTTCTGCTTTGAAGCACTTTAATGCAATATGAACAGGAGCCATAAAAGTACCTCAAACTGAGTGAAAGAGTCTTTTATTACACACATTTTAGAAAAAAAGCCTCTGCAGAATAGACAATGGATACTTTATCAGTTTTTCTACCTTCCTTTTTAAATAAGTTATGAGACATATAAATTTGTAGCTACACTACATTGATGCTTTTTTTTTTCTTTTCTTTCATTGTATTTGCATATCTATAACTTATTGGAACTTCCTTGTCTCCTTTCAGTCAGATAACTTTTTCCTCGATCTGTGATGTTTTATTGAGCAAATAAAATATCCTTGAACAATACCACTCTTTAGTCAGTCAAGTCACTGATTTATTTCAACTTTTTGAAACTGACACCTTTTCAAGTTCCCAACGTACATATTCCAACCCATATCATGTTTTGTCTGTACACAGCAAATGCAACTGGATTAAAGTCACTAGTACCACATGAACTCTTAATTTTTTAGATCAGTGGGTAGAACTCTGGCCTTTCTCATTCTCAGGAAAAGAGGGCAATGGGAAAGAATGGGTAAAACAGACAGGTAGTTGCTCTACACACACTCATGCACAAAAAAAAAGTTTAAAAAAGTGTTCGCTCTGTTTTTGAAACCTGGGATTTTCTCCTGCATGTTCTTGACTGAGATAGTGACCAAGAAGGATGTTGCTCCTGTCTGTAAGTCCCTGCAGTCCCTAGTCTCAAAAAGGGAAAACAGAAACAAATTTCCCAGTACCAACTACTCAATTACACCCTTGTTGTCAGGCGAGGTGTTCCATGAAGTGGGTTGGTGTGTTTTGGACATGTCACTGACTGATGCATTTAATCAAGAACACCTTGCAGTTGTGAGGCTTGGGGTTTTTTCTTCTTTTCTTTTTTCCTTTTTTTATTCTTCTCTCTTTTTTCTATTTCTGTCACTCTTTCCTCTCTTCTCTTACCCCTCTTTTGCTTTTTCCTCTCTCTCTCTCCTGAATAGCTGAATCTATTGACAAGTAAATCCTCTCCTTGAATTACTTTAATATGCTTTCATACCATGTTTGCTCCACTTTATTTCTCAGCTTTGTTATTTCCACTCCCCAGTAAAATCTATCACCTCTGAGTGAGTTATTTGCTTTTCTGGACTGCAGCAAATACCACCCACTCTGTTAAGGTCAGGCTCCAGCTCCTTGACTTCTCTATTGTTCTGTCCCTTCCTTACCCACTCTGTCATTGCAGTACGACAGCTCCAGCTGGGAGGGCAGGGAAATCACTCCCTCAAGAGCAGTTTATCATGGCAATAAATGTTATGTGTTTTACTAGGATGCCATCAAAGTTCACCACCACACCATCATGCTGAAGTCGAAACAATTGTTTCTTTTATTCATCTATTATATATACTTTATTAGGTAGGTGTCTATATCCTGCAGAGATCAGCATCCCGAAGGTACAAGGCATTACTTCTAGCCTCTGCTGTGTTGTGAAAAGTACAGATTTTGCAGCGCGAAGCATCATAATATTTTTAATTAATTACTGCTTCTCAGTTTTCTTCCTGTTCTCCCCACTGCCTGGGTTTTAATTACTTTGCTCATATAGGCGTCTCCAAAGTCACATCATTAAACATATTCGTGGACTTTACATTTCTTTCTGGTTGTTTGCTTCTTTTTATAGTACTGCCTGTGCCAGCCCTGTTAACTTCAAAGCACAAGAAGCCTGAAATTTTTGTGATTGCAACTGGTACTCAGTAGAATCTGGCCAGTCAGCTGAATTSATCTGTCATTCATGAAGGTAAATACTTTAATTTTATTTTTTTTAGATACAAGACAGAAAAGAGAAACCTTTCTGCTTACATTCCCTCCCCCATATTCCTATTAAATATTGATATTTCCTCAGCCAAGAGAGCTTAATAAAAACTGAGAATATACTTTGCTACATTAATTTAATCCAGCAGAACTGCTTGTAGCAATATGAAAACAAGTTGTTGAATGTGTGACAGGGTAATTCACTGAGCACTAAAGGAAATTGCTTAAAACAAAAAGAAATTTGTTATACTCTAAGCTCTCAGTGACATGTGAGAGCTCCAGTATTCTGGTGGGAAAAATGGTCAGAAGCCTTGCACTGACATATGTTAGGTATCTCTATTCCCTGAAATGCAGGTTTGGACTGACTGAAACTATCTGAGGCTTTAGGTTAAATTCCTAGCAACACTTTCAGTCAAGAAGATGAAGGAAAAATTTGAAATGCCAGAATATTTCATGCCAACATTTTTCTACATTTCTCCTTACATTTTTTTTCTTTTTTTAACCTTTTYCCCCCCCCAGAATACTGTATGTCTAAATCTAGTGCAATTTAGTGAAGGGAAGAGAAAGCAACATCCAAGCCCAGTGTTTGGAGCATCTCCTCCTCTTCCTCTCTCTCTTCTCAGGCAGAAGAGGATGGCAGCTCATCTCACTCCCACTGCTTGCCCTCTCCTGACGGTGACACTGCAGTTACCTACAACGATCAGTGCAGAGACAACACTGTGGTTGCCAGTGCTCCTGGAGACCTATTTCACCATGAAATTAAGACTCAAGCAGAAACAGAGCCAGCACCTCTTAAAATCAACTCACTGGGGGCCTTTGTTGTAAGGACAGATCAGGGATTCAGTGACAGGCCTCCATCCCCCTGTCCCCAGTGTCAGGCTAGGTACCCTTGAGAAAACTAAGTACTCTGCTTATGTACTGCTGGCATCTTAATTTTGGGACCATGGTATGATTTATTTCATTTAATGTTATACAGGAATGCCAGTGGCAGACAAATTGGAGAAAACTGTGCTTTGACTAATGAACCTTATAGTGTATTTTGAGTCTGCAAGAGGAAGAAAGGGAGATGTATCGCTGGTGGATGGGACTCAGCTTCGAGGAGGTAAATATCAAGTGCAAAAGCAGTGGATCATTAAATGAGATGATACAGCAGGACTATTCCTGTTGGTGTCAACAGCTGRTTTCTTTCTCCTGGTATGATCACTGTTCATTTATTGGTGCCTGATTCAGCTGGATTAAAAGCTTTTGATCAAAAGGCAAAGAAGGACATATTTTTCTGCTGCATATTTTCACGGTTGTGAGGGTTTTTTTCTGATGGAGATAGATATTTGGCCACAAATATTATAAAAAGGTTGCATCCGTGCCTCTATGGGCTTTCAAGAAAGAATGCTGACTGAGGGTTAACTGTTAGGTTACTCAAAGCAAGTGAAATGCTTGAGCCTAGGAGCAGTGTTTTCTAAAAGCATTCCTGTTAGGACGTAGTGTGACTTCCCACCACCTCGGCTATTGAGGACTGACATGTACTTCCAGAACCCAGTCAGGGTTTGGGGCTGTTTTCCAATGGGCAGTTTGGTTAGAACAATAACAAGAACTGAGTGAGGCTTTTCAGATGAAATAATTCAACATTTGTGTGGCACTGACTTGGGTCATTTCACAGTTTCCATGGGTTCAATCAGCTTCAGTCAGCATAGGCTTTGTCCTCCACCAAACTGCTGAATTAGGATTTCAGAGCTAGAAATAGGAAATCCAGAAGGCACATCATTTCTCCCACCTGTCTTCCACCTCTTTATTTTCAAGTCCAAACACTGCCTCCATGTTGGGATAAGCATTTCTTTCAGGGCCTCTTGAGAGCTAATGGAGCCTTTGTACTGCCAGCCACTGGAGGGCAAGGAGTTTCTTCTGTTTGCTGCTGATTTTTATCTAAGGCTAAAATGCATTTGGACATCGTTAAGATGTTATTCCTAATTTTTACCTCTTGGATGCCTTCAGTTCTAGGCCACTGACCAAAGATAGCAACATAAGCTGACACTGATGGCAAGACAATGATCGCTTTGACGTATTAAAATAGGTTCCTTTGGGCTTCAAGTGATTGCACAGTTAGTACAGTTCTGTATGAAAAAATAAAACAAACAAATAATGGATTTGTTAATTGTAGCCAGCTGAGACCAAAGTCAAAGAGACAGCCTCTTACCCATCTCGGCCAACTACAAAATGGGAGATTATTTAAATTCATCATATCAGCAAAGCTTTGCAGTAAAGGCGTAAATGGTTGGGGGACAGCTCTAATGCTTTCCAAGGTCATAAAAAATTATTTGGCTTCCATTTTGGTTCATAGGGTCGGGTCCCGGAAACCAACAGCTTAAGGGTCTTGGGAATATGCAGGTGCTCTTCTAGTCACTTGAATTCTATTTAATTTGGTTTGAAGTGTTGCCTCTGGTCAAGGGAGTGACTCTGGCTTCCTGTGTTGAAAAGCTTTTCACATCCCTTCCCTGTGTAACAAGAGCTGTTCAATAAAATTGTGGTCTTCCTGCCATTACCTTTTAGAGCTGTGTTACATCACATCCAAAATACCTCACTATTTTGACCCCCAAAATTAAAAACAAACAAACAAACAAACAAATTATATTAAAGCCTTGCCAAGCCTGTAGTCMTTTAGCACGACTATGCTATCTGCAGCTCAGCGCTCTGCAACTCAATATGAGCATGTTTGGTTAAAATAGTGGGGTCCAAATGATAGATGGAATGGCTGCATCATATCTTGGGAAAACATTAAAAAGCTTGTTTTGTTTCTGTGAGCACATGTGGGGTTTGATGTAATAGTGCTTGCAAGAGTTGATATAGAGGAAATTATTGCTTCTCAATAAAATTCTCCATTTTTATTGGCTCACATACAGAGAATGGCAGCCAGCTGATAAAATACTCGGTGGAATTTTCTTTCCATCTAGCCATGTGCTCTACAGCTATGAAGTGCGTCCCTTTTTTAAAGTGGGCGAAATTATGATCGTTTGAAAGAATTTTGTGTTTATCAAATGATTCTTTAGGTGGGACTTTGCATATTTTGTGCTTTAACTGAGATTTTGTCTTTTAAACCTCCTGGCTGTGACAGTAAAGTAAAAAATAACCATAAAAATAATCATAAAAATCTCTTATCTCTGTCAGATTCTTACAGGCAAAGCAAGATGTATGTTCTGCGAAAGCGTTTTTAGCTTTTCACATGCTATTTGGATTCCCTATAGAATGTCTAGTTAAGGTGATATAGATATATGTATACATACATATATACATGATATGGCTTTGTAAGACAGAAACTGTAAACAACATTTGCAAATTATTACTTCATCAGGGGCATGAAAATCTAGAAAACAGATCAGCTCTACTATCTTCCCCAAAATAAACACAGACTTCCTCAGAAATTTAAACTCTGCAACATTACTTGCATTTACTAATAACAATTCCTTAACTTTCCACAACGGAAAATCTTCCATCTCCTACTCCTTTAGTTACTGGAAAGTATGAAACATTTTATCACGTTAAACTGTTGTGTTGTTGTTTTTTCTTTTTTGTTCACAAGCAGGAATTTGATTCCTAAGTGTTAGGGCCAGAAGAGGACCTAGCTGGTGGGGTTTTAGGTGCCTGCTCTCTGGAATAAATGCCATGCTCTCCCTCTTCCCAGGCTGTGCACCGGGAAAGCTGGGTTGCCCTAGGAGAGAAGCCCCTGCAATCAAAATTACACAGAACTACCCAGATACAGAGCACCAGGTATCTAGGTGTCTTAAATCTGGTCCCTTCTGCAGAGCTATAGGACAGGCCCCTCTCTGCAGGGAATCCACAGGTATTTCAGGGGACATCTGTAACAAGAAGATGTCCCACCAGCACTCTTCTGGTGGATAATTGTGAAAGCACTGAAAGGCACCATCTTGGCAGTTTTCACTGTTGCTCGTGAGGAATTGAAGCCTGGCAACAAGGTGTGTTGTGTTTTTGTGGGCCTCCTGCAACATCTTCTCTGGGCACTAGTTTCTCTGAACGCTAGTTTTTCTGTCTGGTTAGCAGGTCAGCTGAGTCTTCCTGCAATCCTGGCAGATGTAGCTGCCAGGGAATTGTTAAAATTTAAAAAAGCAGGAAGCCAGTTGAGCTTGATGCTACACGGCTCAGCTGAGCAAAGATTGCAGAATCACAGTTTTGGACTTAACAGTAATGTATCACCTGAACTCTGCTTTCCATGTTATTTCCTGACCTTCCCTCCCATTTCAACGATATTTTGACTAGAACTCAGCAGGGGCTGGGTTCAGCTGAGTAAAATGCTGCTTACCTATGGCAAGGCAAAGCGGTTCAAAGCTGTCCAGATCTGGCCTGGTAAGTTGTAGGGGTACCAGGGTACTAATGTATTATATCTGCTCTCTGGGCAAGCAGCAGCTGAGAATGGGATCTAACAGTGTGGACTGAGGTGTCTAAGCCCCTTTCTTGGCCCAGCCCTGTCTACACTTATGTACTAGGGATATGCTCAGTCTACCTTCTTCTCTGTCGCTGGAAATTTACAAACTGCCTTAGCTTTCTCATCATTATCCAGTTTGGTTTGCTGGCCACAGGATGCTCCYTCTGGAAACTTCTGTTGACTAGCTCCAAGGAGGGGAAACCACACAAAGATGACAGATCAGTTATAGAGTCAGGCAGTGACTGGTCTGTCCCCATAACCATGGAAGAGGCAAATCCTCTGACTGCTCCTGCAGAGGCTGGCAAAGAGCACAGCAATGGCAGAGAGCCTTAGTCACGAAAATAATTTCTTTTAATGCGCAGCATCCTCTCCACAGAAGCCCTGGGGAACATATCCCAGCCCCTTGGTGTGTTGGCATGTTTCCAGCTGGTGGGTGTGATTCACCTGACTCGTCCCCCAAAGTGTATCCGCATAACATTCACACATTATGTATCTAAATCAACTTCCACCTGAAGAACAGGAATTCTTTGTCTTTGTTGTCAAATGAATGTGAGCCATGAAGAACCTGCAAAGTGTATTGCAGTCCTGAATTGTTGTCAGCTTTCCAGAGGGTTACGCTGTTAGTTGGAAATGTCTTGTTGTTCAGTTCCTAGACTTTTCCAGGTCTAAAGCCTCCTCGTCTGAATTGTCAAACATATCATTGTCACCACAGACAGCTGGCACAGGAAATAATGCTGTGAAAGAATCTAGTGATACAGCATTTTTGCAAAATCTTTTACAAACCTGTATTAAAGCCAGTCTTTTATTTCTAATAATCAACATCCTACTATGCTGAAATTTTTATGTGCTACTTGAAGAGTAACAGCTAAATGATGCTATGACTCATTGTGGCAATATGCAGCAGCATTGATCCAGACTTGTCTCCCAGTCCTCCAAATCTTATCCATTCCGTACTTGGTTTACCACAAAAATGGTAGGCTTTACTATAAGCTTCAAACAAGAGGACACACTTTAACATCRATTCTGTGTTTCAAATGTGCAATGATAGCCTAGTTAACAGGAAGCAGACTCAAGCCTGCTCCAGACACACTGGCATTTAGGCATACATCAGTTCTCCATTCTGCCAGAGCACAGAGTGAAAGGAGATATCCTTTCTCTGGAGCGTGGAGAGAACTAATTATGTATCTTAGGAAGTATTCCAATGGAAATACTAGATTTTGAGTAAATGAACTGTAATAATGAAATTCATTTCTGTGATGCCCACTGCTGGGAATTGCTTCCTAATAGGAAAGTGTAAAGAAGACAGAGTTGTCTTCTCAGGTATGCACAGCAGAAGGACAAGACAAAACAGACACAAACTGGAAAACAAGAAGTCCCAATTCAGTATAAGGAGTTGTCAGATCCTGGAGCAGGTTGTAGGGTTGGGATAGGGTTGTAGTCCCTATCTTTGGAAATACTGAAAAACTGGTTGGACAAGGTGTTTACTCCTTGCTCTAAGAACCTTCTTTGAGCAGGAGGATGTTATAGGTGAATGCCTGGGGTCCCTCACAACCTACATGTTTCTCAAATTGCAYGTGTGCAAGAACTGTGTATAGCAGTAGGCAGCTGATTGCAGACACCATTCAGTGAAGAAAGGGAGGCAGCAATGTAGCATTGAATGGAGTTTTCTAGAATATACCTGAAAAAATCTGCTAGAGAGGAAAGGGAGATAACTTGGTCAGATGGGTGTTGGTTTCTGCACAACACTGTTGTTTAGGGGAGGGGTTCTTTTAAATTTTTAAATATTTTTATTAATGCACTTACTCTTCTTTCTGCCTCATTTAGTAAGGTCTAAACTAGAAGTAAACATACATCTTTAATGCATGTAGTGGCAGGGACAAACAAACTATGCCAAATATGGTTGGGAAGAAGATCCAACTGCGGCAAGAGAACAACTAACTCTGTTGTGAAAAGATGCAGGAATGTGGTGAGAAGGCACGAAGTTTCAAGATGTGCAAACAGAAGAGACTGCCATAGGTGGTAAAGACAGTGATTCTTGTTATCACCTTTGTATTTCTACAGTGTTTGCTGTAGCAGAGCACAAGAGCACACAGTCACTGAGCATTGKTGTGGTGGTTGCTGTTGATCACAGAATCACARAGTATCCTGAGTTGGAAGGGACTCATGACGATCATCGAGTCCATCTCCTGGCCATGCACACAACAGCCCCAGGAGTCACACCATGTGCCCAAGAGCCTTGTCCAAAYGCTTCTTGAACTCTGTCAGGTTTGGTRCTGTGACCACTTCCCTGGGGAGCCACAAGTGCTCAGCCACCCTCTAGGTGAAGAACCTTTTTCTAATATCCGACCTAAACCTCCCCTGACACAACTTCAGGCCATTCTCTTGGGTCCTGTCGCTGGTCACCACAGAGAAGAGATCAGTKCCTGCCCCTCYGCTTCCCCTCATGAGGAAGCTGTAGACTTCCATGTGGTTTTCCCTCAGTCTCCTCTTCTCCAGGCTGAACAGACCAAGTGACCTCAGCTGCTCCTCTCATGGCTTCCCCTCAAGGCCCTTCACCATCCTCGTTGCCCTCCTTTCGATGTTCAAAGGGTGCCAGCAGATTGTCAGGAAGGTTTAGATAGTGGAACCAGACAATGTGATTCTTTAGAGCAATAAGTAGTATTCTAGTAATTGCTTTCAGAGCGAGTTCTAAAAGACGATTTGTGACTGCCCATTACAGGGTGTATATCTTATGTTACTCTTGTTGGAAGGAGTCACAGTTTGAGGCATTGGTGAGGTACTTCTGTGGCTTGGCTGATGACTGTCATTCATTTCTTCAGTAGATTTGAGTTAATATCACTGGCTGTTTTCAAGCRAGCCTCCTTGACACAATGCTTCTGACAACAACCGAAACACTTACAAAAATGGGCATTTGAAATTATTATAATCCTAGTAATGTAAAGAGCACTGCTTTCTTCTTTTTTTTTCAGATTCACATTCACAAGTGTATARAGATGTCATTTCTGTCCTAGACACATTAATTTCTGATTTTTTTCCTTTAACTCTCTTAATTGGAAGAAAGTATGTTGCTGCTGATTTATGAACTCTTCAGAAGTGCCAGGGATCATTTTAAATGTACACAGCTGCTCTGCAGTAGTTTAACTTGGCAGATAGTATTAAACCATTGAATTGTGTCATTTATTTGTGTATGCACACAATAAGTTCCTTGTGCAGGTTCTTCAGAAAAAGTCTCAATGTTGATTCGGAAATGTGGCCTAAAAATAACCTAGCCCCATGATTTATTGTTTTGGTGCTTGTCTCCAAACAGTACATCTAAAATGAAGAATGAGATACCATGTATACCCCAGATAAGGCCACGGAATGGAAACCATCCGTAAGAGGAGCTATAGACCAAGGTCTAAAATGGAAAAGTTCCCAGGGTGAATAAGCAAGACACATGATGGGAATCGACTCGTGTTGCTGGTATTTGGGAATGCTGCAACTTATTTCATTGCTAGGCGAGGGAGTGTGTGATGTTGTGTAATGAGAAAGAGCAGCAGTTGTGACAGCAGTATCACTGGTTGTAATGGAGTATAAATCAGGGCAGTTTACTCTGTCATTCCATTCAGGGCATC
The DNA here is from genome assembly GCA_018881555.1 of Amblyornis subalaris. Classification (NCBI taxonomy): domain Eukaryota; kingdom Metazoa; phylum Chordata; class Aves; order Passeriformes; family Ptilonorhynchidae; genus Amblyornis; species Amblyornis subalaris. Next base: position 385,305 of record JACAXG010000124.1, on the reverse strand, counting down.
ATAAAAGTAATGCCTGTCGTCTGGAAAAAATCTAAACTCAGAGAATAATATAATGTATTTCTCATACACCCTATAGAATGTATAAAATCCTACAGGACCAGAAAATAAAACACTTAGAAATCGAGTCTTTATACTAAGGGGTGACATCTGCAAATATATTCTACAATCAATACTATGTGACTTGATTTATGTCTTAAACTATTCTATGGGGGGAAAAAAAGTAGCAGTATAAATTCTATTATAGCTCTAAAAAATAACTTTTTAGGCCATGATACTAATCTCTTTGATCCACACCACTTAATGTATTGGAAAGCAAAAGAACTTCCCTTATTTCTCCTTTGGCTGTAAAATAGACTGAAAACATCCTTCAGGGAATTGTAGTTTCAGTTACATCCTCAACAAGAGAACCTAATGGCCAGTGTTTAAAGACTGATTGATAGACATCATCTCTTGATGATCATAGCAGAACTTTTTAGGCTGCTGATTGCAAGCACAGACATTCTAGAAAGCAAAATTTATGCCTGCCAGGCTTTTTGCCGTGTTTTGTCTCCTCTTTTCTTTCCTTCCCTCCAACCAGATTTCAGCAGTCAGACCTGGAAGTCAGTAACARTGGCCAAGCAAACCCAAGCCAAAGACTAATATCAGGCACATACGTTTCAAATATATTTCTTTGGTAAATGGTCTAAAAGGCAGAAATTTAAAATGGAATTGAATGCTGTAGAAAATGATGAAACTTTTGCACACTGGAAGCTTTAGGAGCTAYAGGGACTTCAGAAGGTAGGTGCAGCATTATTTATTCACGATTATTTCATCCTCCATTGTCACAAAGTTTCCATGTGCTCTGGGTACGTACAACATGGAGGATGAGTTGTTTTCAGGAGGTCGTGAAATTTCTGTTGTCTTGTAGTGAAGGGCTGTGAAGCATAGATTTATTTTTTATCCAGGATCAGTGCTGGCAATATGTGATGAAATTGAAGTATCAGTCAGATTTCCCTTTTTTTTCCTTGCCTTCTGAGGTGGCAGCTTGGTGCTATGTGTGAGGCGGTTGAGGAACCGCTCAGCTGCCTTACCCAAGATGCGAGTGCAAAGAAGTTCAGACCCTCTCAGGGTGCAGAACTGGAGCACCTTGAGTCTTCTGCTCTCAAGAAGAGAGCTACTATGGGCTACTATGCTACCACTCAGAGTTAAAGCAGAAAGTGTTATCAGTGATCTGAGTGAAGAACCTGTTGGACACTGTTGTCTTCTTGCCTTACACAAACCCAGACCTCAATGCAGAGAAATAAGGAGGCCCATATACTAACGTTGGATAGATGTTGTTTGCACTATGGCTACTGGATTGCATATTTATGAGCTGTGTTGCATGTTTATGAGTATGGAGAGATCACTCAGGCCAGCTAATTTATATGGGACTTCTTGGTCCCATTCATCATTCCCACTACTGTGGTGCAAACCACACATCTGGTCTGTACTGTTTTTCTAGCTGCTTCTTCTCCATTGCAGCAAGAGTTTGGGGGATTTTTGAAGCACACATTGTGCTTTGGAGAATAGAAGAGGTTTTTGCTTAGACAATAGGAAAGAAAATAAATATTGATGTAAGTAACAGAATATATAAGAATTGCCTTGGTAGATTGGTCTTCTGTTGTTAAATCCTCTATTTTTTAGTTGGACTATCATAGTATAAGGCACTTTATTCAATACCTGTTTTTGGGGGAGGGGGGTAATTAATGCGTTTTTATGTTGACATTGCCCAAAATTATCTAATTTTAATGTTAAAGTATAGAAGGAAATGTTGGAAGTGTCCTCTTTGCATCACTTCACTGCTACACAGGCCCAGTACAATGAGCAGAACAATAATCACTTTACCAAAGCTGCAGCTAGAGCCCCATTAAAATGTTGGTTGACAAAATCTTGATAATTGTTACAAACATAGTAATTTTTAAGAAAAGTTATTATTAGGCCAATGGTACAGATACTCCATGGATGATATCTTCCTCTTCGTGAGTAAAAGTCATGTGCCACAGCCTCAGAAAACAGTCAACAAACAAGTCCCTGAAAGCCTTTAAACCTGAACAGGATAAAAGTTTCTCTTTCTGGGATGTCAGGTTTACAGCATTGGCAGTAATGGCACACAGAGAACTTGTAGTTAATTGAATAATGCCGTTGTTTAGAACTAAATTTTCTGTATTCTATAGACTGGCCTGTGATGTAGATGGAGTACAGGTATACCACAGACTAGAAAGCACTGCAAAAGTCAATCCTGCAACAGAGCTTGGCCTTGGGTATAACTATTCTTAAGGAAAACTATTCAGAGGAGACAGTTATCTTTCTTCAGTCTTAAAATGTGCATGTCAGTGTAATTCCCTTTGCCAAGGATATATTCCACTTTTGTATCAGTGAAAACACACATTAACAGGGATAAGAAGACCTAAAACATCTTCTTCTTTTTTTCGGCTCCCTTATGAACAACCTTATAAAAGTGCATATAAAGCACAGGATGTAACCTTACTCTTCATAGATCCTTCTGCTTCTTCGGTGGTATGATCTGAATACCTTTCCGTGTGTTTGAAATGCAAAGGCAGATTTTGCTGCTCTAACTTGCTTCTAACTGTGAATGAGAAAGACTGTCTTGCTGGTCGTGAAGAGAGACACGCTCTTGACTGTGATTCCAAAGCTTGTCAAATACTTGGCTTTGATTTCAACACCTTTCACCAATCTGAATTAATTGGATTAATTAAAGAAAATACATGCCTTAACATCCTAAAATATTTTGAAAATTCTCTTATTTGGTCTTAATAATAATAATAATAATAATAATAATAATAATAATAATAATAATAATAATAATAAATGTCTCCAGCTTTTACATGCAAATCAACACTTCCTGTGCAGAAGTGAGAAAAATCAAGTATTCATTTCTTGGGAGGGTATTAATGTTCTAAGTTGTGCCAGAGTGTATTTCTGGCAATTTTTATTATGAAGAATCTGGGGGTGCCAGAGGAAATAGCAAGATCCTGACCTTGAGGGAATTTTGAAAATGCAGTTAGTGCTGCAGAGACACTGCCATGTCCAGTCAGAGATACCAGACACAGGTCAGTGGAGGCAAGCATTCAAATCCTGCCTATCGGCTGGATATGTGATCTAGAAAATGATGAAGAAAACCTGCAAGCCAAGTATGAGCTTAGAAAGCACCATGTCTTCAGATGTTAGGATAAGTAAAAAGTTGTATTTTTGACAATAAGTATTGATAATCTTAATTTTTTTTAACATAAGTATTTTAAAGAAGGAAAGAAACCAGTGCAGTTGTCATCCCTGCTGAGCAGAACCTTACTTCCCTGGCCACTAGGAAAAAGCCTTGCCTGCTAAAGGCTGGTTCAGCAAGTATTTCTGAGTATGGGTGTGCAATGTTTTTACAATGAAACATAAAACCAGGCAGAACCCCACCTGAGTTCACCTTTTTTTTTTAATGAGCTGGAAGTTCAGATTTGAGTTTACCAAAGATTGATGATTACTGGAGATAAATTTGTGGTTCAGATTTGAAACATAATTCTCTGTGTGCTGAAACTCAAATGCATGGCAGATATAAAGTAAGCAGATACATAAGTAATCATAAAAAAAAAAAAATCTGACACTGCTATTCAAGCAGGGAACTTGAAATGCTGCACAACTTCTAGGGCAAATACCTCTAAAACCTCATTTTTGCAATTCTGATTTTCTGTACAACTGTAGGTGAGAGAACACAAAATTTCCACAAAATTGGAATTGTGGTAACTACAGATAAACCAAATTGCTCGCCTCTGAAAGATCTCCCTCAGGTGTGTTTGAAAGGTCAGGTTAGAACATTCTCAGCATTGCATGGTCCAAATTAGTCCTGAACAAGAACCATACATTAATCAAAATTAATGAAAATCTTCCTTTAGCTCAGGTGATGAGGCGTGTGGTTTGGGAGCAGAAGGATGTGATTACTCCTCATCAGGCTATATCCAGACCAACATCTGCTCTGTTACACTGATGTAAATCAGCAATAACTCAGCTGGGTATAGGGATTTACAGCACAGTGCATTGGAAGTCAGAAACTGATCCACCTCAAAAAACATTCTCAGAAATTAACTTTCCCTGATCATTTTAACATCAGTATGACTACAGCAATTCTTCTGATAACTAATTCAGACACCTGTTAGGTAGGCACRCTGGACAAACAAATGCAGATCCATTCAGGGCACTTGAGGGCAGAGGAATTACTCTAAATCTTAAGAGCCGTATTTGGATACTTTCATGCACTTTCCCAGCTCCAGAAGAGCAACCTCTGATAGTCCTGCTGTTCCTTCTCCTACTGCTGCCCTTTCAACCATGTCTGTAAAACAAGCCTTTTAGACCTACTTCTCAGAACAGTAAGATGACTCAGACAGTAAAGGTTCAGCGGAAAAACATCCTCTGATAATACCTATAATGCTGCCTCCAGGATCCAGCACTACAGCCCCAAAGCCATGGAAAATGTGATGGATTGGAGCTTGATCCACTGCACAGTCCTGAGACACGGGTGTTGGGTTATCACCCAACTCACTGGCCTAATAAGTTGGATAGCAGCCAAGTGTTGTGTTAACATAACAATTTTATTTATCAACACTGTGTTAAAGTTAATAACTATTTCAAAAACTAAGACTCTTTTTAACACCTACTGCTAAGTTGTTTTAGACGTATGTGCCTGATCACTGTCACAGGGCACAGCTGAAAAAGGTCTTCTTGAACTACATTTTAGGGAAGGAAAGTCTGTGGAGAGCCACTGTGTTGGGGTCAGTGGTGTAGTACACGCCATGGGAGGCTATATACCTGCACTGGAACACTCTTTGCTTCCCTGAGAGCAAAAGCCTTCAGCCAGGGAACCTTCAGCTTTGCTATAGCTGGCCAAAGTTTGAGACTCGTTACCATCAGAAAAGTCTGCACAGACTCATTTCAGCAAAAGTGTCAGAACTTCACACCCCTCCTCAAACCCTCCTTTTGTGTTCCCCCGGGTATTCCCTGSAGGATCTGTGGCAAAGGGATTCCTTTGGCAATCTGGCTGTTCCCAGCAGGCAGCAAGAGCCAGCTGACACCTCCAGAGAGACTGGAGATGTGCTCACGCAGCAAAGATCGAGAGTACATGCTCACCTACAGACCTTCAGCTGTAGTGTTGTTCTGCTGGAGCTGCTGTTGGAGATTAGCAGTATCAAAAACAAGGACAACAAAATCAGATTTGGACAGATTTTATTAATTATTATTTATTTGTTTATTGTGTCTCTAGTACCATACATGTGATCCAGAAGAATAGAGTGTGTTTTGCAGTGAGACACTCATGCAGGACTGACACAATTATTGAACATGGCTTTTAATAAGAATAAACTTGGAAAGAAGTGTAATGAATTTAACATATCTCCATTCTTAAATATTGCTATAAAGTATGTTGACTTAGCTATAGAAAAATCATACATATATGTAATTTATTATAGTTTTTGTACATATATCTATATAATTAGGAAAAACAAGATACAGCCATTCAACAAAATTTGAACATTCCCTTTTTTGTGTTTTTGCCCTTGTTAGACTCCAAAAAGCCAGATATTTCTTTCCCTTTATTTCTCTGAAAGCTTATAAAATATAAGTCAATAATCTAGCACTCCTGGATTTAAATTCCTTGTTAAGCAGATTAATTCTTTATTCTTAAAATAAAATTTAAAAAAATAAAGCTGAGATGTAAGAATTGCAAATAGTAGATGTATTATTCAAGTACTGGCAGCTGCTCTTTTCCCAGGAGCCTTGTGATGCTGAATGTTTCTCAATGGGACTCCTATAACCTGTTCACATGTTTCATTTTGAGCCTTAACTTTGCAGTTCTTTTTCCTCCTGAGTTAGATTGGAATGGATTGCTGATGTTAGTGCAAGTTGTGGGTCGCTTCCAAGGCTGCTCTGGAAGTTGTATGTGAAAATTACCTGCTGATGAACAGAATTTAAAAAAAAATAGGATATTCTCATCCTCTAGTATCTTATAGTTGTAGGTGTTCTTTTTTTGCTAGGGGTTTTGTGGTTGTTACAGAGGAGAAGGAAGGAGGTTTGCAGGTGTGAGAAGTAAATATCTTGTGTCTCCTGCCCAAGTGCATGGCTGCACACTGGTTAACTTGGATAGGTTAACCTGGGATGACATTGCTGTGACTGTAGGGCTTCCTCTGTCTTCTGGGTACCTGGTTTCCTTCTCCCACAACCCAGCAACCTTTTCTCTTTTTTTTATAGATAGTGCTAAACTTTGTGCTATGTTCCACAAAATAATCTCCATCTTCCGGACACGTCAACGACTTTCCATTTTCCATCCCTCTTACTTCATTGTGGCCAAATGCCTTGCAATAGATGAATAATGGGTTTATTCTTCCTCTGAGTATGTACCTTTATGTTATCTCTTGGAATGTTTTTGCTTTGCAGGCTGGCACCAAAACAAATTTAAAAACATTAATGGAACTTCAAAACAAGCCACCTACTCTTGGAAACCTTACTAGTAATTTGGTCTGCTTTATTTTGTTCATAATGTATTTTAAGATGTTTATCTTGGAAATGAGAACAGTGGCTGATTCCAGCTTTCGTGACTCTCATTAGTTTATTGCATCTAAAAATGACCACRGAAACTCAAATGTATTTCTAAGTACAATATTATGGTTCTAGATATCTGTTTGGAAGGAGGTCGGAGGCATGGCTTCCAAGCAAGCTGACTCTTTGCTTTGGTCATTTCCCTGCCATTTACATGAGTGGAAAAGGTGCATACCACAGCACTCTGGCTAGAGTTGCACTCCCACTTTGGGCAGACTCTGGCCCATAATTGTTTATCCGAGCAGAGTGAAACTCCTGTGCTCCTGAGTGCAAGGAAAGACAGAAACTCTCCAGAATCACCCCCTGTCCCCTGACAGGTACATTTAGGTGAGTTCAGGTCAATGCTGGCTTTGGGAGTTAGTGCTGGCCCAACTTTCCATAAATCCATCAGCACACTTTCTTCTAGCAGCAAATCCCTTAAACTAGCATCTGAGGGAAGCAGTGTACGTTACTAGCACCCTTCCAGAAGTGGAGACCAACTTGCAGGACTGTGTTTTTGGAGATAAGGACAGAACTGGGCATGGACCATCAGATGTGCTGCCTGCTTCATATGCAGCCATCCCTTGGCCAGGAAAAGGTGCTTTGGCTTTGTTCTATCAAAAAGCCCTCCTGGGAGGCTCCATTTCAATGGCATCTGTGTCCTGAGAGCAAGTGAAAAGAAAGCTGGATTCCTTCTGTGAGGTTTTTGTTGTTCCCACTGTTACTATGATAATTTTCATATTTTGAATACAGTCCAAGAACATTTTGCATCTTCCCTTTTACTACAGATATGAACAGCTGTTTGAAAAGAAACTGATAAATAGATGAGATCTTGTGTGTTTTCCAAGTATTCGCTTAACTACAATGACTGCATTGGGAAAAAGCAGTTTCTGGACTGAGACTTGATTTGTAAATAGCCAAATTATGCAAACACTTGATTTATGATCYAGTGGGTAGTAATTTATTCAGTATCATGGGACCAGACTGCTAGTCTTGTATTCATTACTGATATACATAGTTAAAGGAATATTAAGATAATCCTTTTCAGGAAATTTTCTGTTCAAAGAGAAATCTCAGGCTGGATTTATACCATTGATAATTTATAGTTCCCCTGGGAAAATATAATTTTCACCTTGGATTGATTCTCAACCCTTTCACTTTGGCAACTGGAATTCCCACTGATCTCAGTGATCTGTCAGGACAAAATTTCATCCGTTCATGTATATAACCAAATTTAGGGGCACAGGCTGTGCTGGTTTTGGCTGGGGTAGAGTTAATTTTCTTCATGGTAGCTAGTATAGGGCTATGTTTTKGATTTTTCCTGGAAACGGTGTTGATAACACAGAGATATTTTAGTTATCACTGAGCAGGGCTTGCACAGAGTCAGGGCCTTTTCTGCTCCTTGCCCCACCCCACCAGTGAGAAGGTTGGCGGTGCACAAGGACTTGGCAGGGGACACAGCCAGGACAGTTGACCCACACCGACCAAAGGGATATTCCAGACCATATGGTGTCTCAGCATATAAAGCTGTGGGAAGAAGGAGGAAGGGAGGGATGTTTGGAGTGATGGCATATGTCTTTCCAAGTCACTGTTACATGAGATGGGGCCCTGCTTTCCTGGAGATGGCTGAACACCTGCCTGCCCATGGGAAGGGGTGAATGAAATCCTTGTTTGGCTTTGCTTGTCTGCACAGTTTTTGCTTTATTTATTAAACTGTTTTTATCTCAACCCACAAGTTTTCCCACTTTTACCCTTCTGATCTCTCCCCCGTCCCACCAGGGCAAGTGGACAAGTGGCTGTGTCAGCCAGGGTTAAACCATGATACAGTTACAGAAGAAATCTATTTAATTCCTTGATGAGAACTAAGAGCTCCTTTCTATCTGTTGTCAAGGAGGTTGTTTCTCCTTCTCCAACAACTAGTCCAGAATGATGTAGTCTTTAAAGAAAGATTCCAGCAGAGGTATTCAATCTGGAGTTATTTGTCAAATTAGTCATGATACATGTTTGTAAGTAGTAACAAGTGGAAAACTTCATGTTACATGCTAGAAGAGAAAATAGGCTAAATAATTCTTAAGCAATGTTCAGATGTCAGGCAGGAAATCGTGCTCACATGGGACCAGATCATGTTGCACACATTTTTGAGGCTCTTTACTGAAACAGAACTTCTGTTTCTTCTTAAAATAGTGGAAGGGTTGTAGTAGAGAGGTGAGAAGATGCCTTTAACTCTGGTGTCTACTGAGGGCAAACTCAGGCAAGACTCAGATTCCTGAACACAGCATAATCTGGGGCTGACTGAACTGAGTGAATTTGGGGTGTAGCCTCACTAGAAGTGGACCACCTGAGCTTGACACACCACAGGGAACTTGTGCCCTGCAGCAATATAGGTGAAAAATACCTGTGTCACAAGTGCACCAGCCTGCCTGTGAGCATTGCCAGAAGATTTTGCTTAGGACCGACAGCAGGTTTTTTGATACCCTCAGCAGCAGACAAGAAAGAGTGTGATGCACAAGAACACCCATATGTGTATGCCAGGAGAGAGCAGAAAGGGTGCTGTCTCCACTGGAAGATGGAGCTGGGTCTGGAAGCCAAAGTTGGCAGGGTACTGAGCTAACCAAACATTTCTGGGGCCGGATGGGGTACTTGCACTGTGACTGGCAAGTGTGGCCCTGCAGGGGTGCTGCCAGGCCCAGCCAGGCAAAGGACAGGCTGTGGCTCTTGGAGCTGTGTTGCCCCTCCAGGATTCAAAGCCTCTAGGGGTGTCAGCAGCACATGGAAATACAGGCCACAGAGATTATTTGTGTTGGTTTGCTTTTGGCTTAGACAACAGCCTAGGTTAGGATTCCTRTTTTAGCCACTGATTCTCACCCTGTCATGCGGCTGAGGCAGGCAGGGAGGAGGGAGCCATCCCAGGCAGTGCCATTGCTGTGTGCCCCATGTCTGTCTTGCCTCTGGGCAAGGAGCACAAGCCAGAGCAAGGTGAGGCAGCCAGGCATGTCAAGCACATCAAGGAGGAGAAGGGAGAAAAAGCAAATTGGAGCTTAATTTTCCAATTCAGCTGTGGGTTGAGGAAGACTGGAAACTTATCCCTTCCCCCTGTRACAGTGTATTTGGATTTATTTTTCATTAGATAGGCGCCTGACTTTCCCCTTTGATACCACCAGATTGATGATGCCAGCACACTCCTGTCAATATGGGGAAGGAGTTTGGTGTCCCTAACTGCAGAACAACCAAATTTCGGCTGAGACTTGGGTGAGAGTGTCCCATTAGCCTGATGTTTTGGGGATCCTTGTAAGAGGGTGGACCCTCTCAGGCTGCAGGTGGACCAGACACTATATCACTCCGTTCCAAACTAAGCACTCTGAGGGTGATGTTAGAAAAAGCCAAGCCACTGCAAGCTCTTCTGAGTTTCTGAGCTGAACTCACTGCTGTCAGTGAATGATAAGCATGCTGAGGATAAGCTTAAGGAGCCAGAACCTTCAACACCTTAACTAATATCTCCCCAGTTTAGTCAAGAAAGGACATTATCAGCACAACCTTTGCTACCTGTGTTAAAACTGTGATTCAGTTATAGACATGTATAATGCAAATTTCTAAATCTGAATTATCCTTTTGGAGTCCCTTTAGAGCAATGCAAAAGAAATATGCACTTTTAAGGAGTGGTTAATTTCTCTCAAAATGAGCCATACAAATGGATGACACAAAATTGATTTGCATCCAAAGAAGTTTAGAAGGATCCTTAATTGATTACCTTATATCTAGACATGATTTTTTTTCTGAACTTGCTGTGCTGAACACAAATGCTTATGATAACACGGAAGGATATGGAATCCAGGAGGAATTTAATACTGAAGCAGTTGCTCAGACTGATCAGGACTGCTTTATCTAAAGGCTTTCCAATGTGTCCTTGCAAAGTGCCGTGTAAATATCTGTGGTTGTCTATAAGCAATGTGATTATCCACTGCAAAGCCTGGATACAGGCTGAAAATGCAAGACCAAATGCCCATCGATGGCAAGTCAGCTAGACAGCCCAAAGGTACTTTCCCCTAACCTTTTCACTTCAAACATAGACTTCTTAGGGCCTGTTTCCACTGATGTGTACAGGGAGTTGCATGCCTGCTCTGCCCATGCTGGTAGTTGCTAGACAAGGGTCGGTTCTGGAAGCCATTTAACACCACAGCAAAGCCACATTCCTCAGGCCTCCTTAGATCTCTGCTGCGAATCCTAGAAAGCCACTCCCTTGATCAGATTTAGGGGCTAACCTTTAACTATTCCCTCCTTCCCTTCCTTGCTCTCTTTTCCTTCCTTCCTTCTTCCTTCTTTCCTCCCTTCCCACCTTCTTCCCTTCTTCTCTCCCACCTCTATTTCTTCTCTTCCCACCTGCCTGCCTCTATGTAACCCAAATAATTAAAACAATATATTGATTTTTTCACTACAAATAAATAAAGAATGGTTCTGGTTCTTTCCCCTGTACTTCTATGCGGTATCTATGCCATTCATCCCTACTGTGTGACTCCTGTTTTTCTTTAGGTCAAACAAGATAAAGTGTCTATGTTAAATGTCTATGCAGCAACCACTGCATCCATCTTTGCAGACAATTTTTATTGAAATAAAACACATTTTAGCATAGTAACAATCTTAGCATGGAAGCAACCCTAGAATAATAATGTTTTTAGGTAAAGGAGCATGTGAATGTTCTAAACATTGGTAACATGAAAAGAAAAAGAGAAAGTACATACGTATTCCCCAAGAGGATGTTTCAAAGAATGATATACAAGTAGCGAAGCAAACACAAATAATGTGCAGAAAGGAATGGAGACAAAGTAAAATAGGAAGAAATATCAAGTCAATATGGAATTCTTCAAGCAAGAAAAACAGCACTATTGTAAGAGCTGTATGCAATTCAATCAATGTACAAGGACTGATTTCTTAGCCATAGGATTTTTTTGAGTAGGGGGGTTTTGGCTTTGTTGCCTTCCCAAAATGTGGACAGTCTTGGTCAAAATGAGTATTGAACTTAATTTCCAGCTCTGAATTTCCAGCTACTCTCAAGTAGACATATACAGAAATAAGCTGATTTGTTCCTGTAGCTCCATTTTGCAGCCTAATGTGCAGTTCAACCCACAGCCACAAAAAAGAGCTTTCACTCTTTCTGAAAATATGCCAATGGATAATTTACATGGCAGAAAATTAGCTTCACTCTTCATTTTCAAAGCACTTATCAAGCCTTCTCTGCTAGTCCACTTAAATTTGTGACAACTTTCTACTGTAGGCGAAATTGTTCCTCTCAGTTCATTTGTGTCACAAGCTGGCCTTTATGAACTGGATTTATGCTGTTAGAAGATGTGAAGCACTCAGAGTGTATCAGTAAAGCTGGACCTTACTTGGTAGCTTAGATGCTTTTACTTATTCAAATAACCATTTTGCAATACTCACCTGAGCTTCAATATCTGGGTAAATGTAGGGAGTAAAAGTATTGCTTTGTAAATCTCCACACATTACTTGTTCATCAAGATGCAGAGCTTTCTAACCTCTGTTGGCTGGAGACTGTGGTCAGAGTTGAAATTACTTAAGCAATTGTAATCTTGGTTAATATTTGAACTGAGCGCATCTGCCTGGCTCCCACCTGACCTGGCACTGAGAACTGCCTGGGCTCTGGCCATTGGACCTGGCCAAAAAAGTAAGCCAGCTCCAACTGGAAGATGGTGGGGTGGAGTGCATTGGAAACTGCTTAAAGAAAAAAATGATTCTTTAATGGGAAAAGTGTGATTTTTCCAAGTAATTTGACCCGAGTGGAAACAAAGCTTGTTAGAGACTGTATTACGTGAAAATGTTTGCAGAATGATGTCAGTGTGTTAGCACTGTTAGCAGACAGTTGGAGCTTTATTCACAAAAAGGGCACATTTTCACTGCATGTAGTAGATTCATAAATGAGACTTTCTGTGCTCAAGTGACTCCATGAAAATCCAGCCCTTCTATTTTGAGGAAAAAGAYTTTTTTTTGCATAGATGGGCCAAATTATTTTGTGGCTTTCTGAAYGCAGGTTATCAAAGGGCCTTCCAAAGTTTGTACTTGGATCTGAGTCCCTCTAAGCAAAGAGTAAGGGAAGAAGGCTGGGGCACAGGCTCAAACGGACTTCCTAATGATCAGGTGTAGCTCACTGCTCTCATCATGGCACCTCAGGTCAAAGATCCACCTACATCTGCCTCCTCTGTCCCTGGCGCTTATTTAGGGAAATGTGTAAGAAGCAAGGAATGTATGAAGTGATTTGTTCTCAGATATACTGCTGCGCCTCTGACAGTCTCCACAGCAACCACATAATACAATCTGCTTCGTAAGACAATTGGAAAAATACGGTTTGTTTGGGTTACCAGGCCTTCTAGCTCAGTGATGTTTTCTGCTGGAGATGATAAACTTGAAGACAGTGTGGACAAGCAGCAAGCACAGGGTGAGGGAATTGGAGGGATGTTTTGCAGAGCCTGGGAAGCCTGGAGTCAGTCTCAAGCTTGGAGGCAAGCAGCCAGTTCCCAGTAATATTTGGGGGATGCTCATCTACCCATTTCCATGTGAGTGGGAGTCTATGAGGACRGATTCACACAAGATGGGATTCACAGTGCCGGGTGAGGAGAGGCAGAGGCTACTTGATCAGCTACTGTATGGGTCACTTCTTTCAGTGCTCCTACTGTTCTTTTCCTCAAAACCAGCAGTAAGGAGCCTGTGGAGGAATACTTCCAGGAAAGTCTTCAGTAAAGCCTTTTAATTTTCTGAGCTGACCCTTGCTCCTCTCTTTGGGAGTGAGGAATGAATATTGCCTGTATCATTTTCAGCTTGCTGCCATCAGTTTCTGTGGAATAAAATAATCCTCTTTCCCCTCTGCTCCAACTTTTCTGAAAAGAAATGATATATAATCTGCAGGTGGTCTGTGGGATGGTCCCTTGCCAGTGATTTCATTTTTGTTGCGGTGCAATATATTGCTGTTGTTATTTGCACATCTTCAGTAGTAACATGCTAGGGAAATACGGATATTTTTATTAGAACAGGCTGAAACGTCTTAGCATTTGGGAATGATTTGGCTTTATGGCACTTGCTGTGCCACAGGTTCAGTGTACATGTGTGCAAGAACATCCATAACAGAAAGTAAAATGTACTTCTCCAGCATAATTTCCTATGCTCTCCCATACAGGTTCCTATCCTGCACTGTTCACGTGTTTCTGAAGCCTAATGCAGTAATGCATTAAGTGATGTGACTAACAGCTGTCATGAGTTGTGCTCCGAAGGAAAGTGTGTGTAACAGATTTAAATCCCTCCTTAGTCTTAATGCACATGTATTTCATTTAAAAGTCTGACCAAAAAAGAAAAAAATCAACATGTTCTTACCCTCACTGTTTAATTTTTTCTTATTGTATTCATAACCCATTTCCACTTCATTATTCATAACTGTCAGTTCACTTTTTTTCTTTTCTTGTTTAATTAAAATTATTTGAGAGAAATCAGAGCTAGGCGAGGGTGCCTGACTTCCAGGCTTGGGGACCAAATTCTTACTGCAGAGGTCAAGTACAGTATAGGCAGCTGCAATGAAAGCTGATCTCTAATAATCTACCACAGGCTATGATTAAGGGAAAAAGACAAAGTAAAACTGTCTCTGCATTAATTTCTCTGGCCAAATTTCTTCTTCCTTCCTTGGTTTGACTTGTGCCTATTGAAACCTGGCTTCAGCACATCAGAACCGTGGAGGTGAGCCTTGGCTCTCCACTCTCTTTAGATCTTCCTGAAAGACAGTATAAAACAAGTGAAAGTCAAAYAGAGACCTTCACAGCAACCTCTTGGCAGAAATCATGAGCCAACAGGCTTCTGACAAAAGCTAAATCTCTTTACTGCTATCTCTGTGCTTGTTGATATGTGGCATGGCAGTCATGAAGGCTGGAGGTCTGCTTCCCTGGAGATAGGACTCTGAAAATGGCAGTGGTGATTGCCCAGGAGCTAGCTCTGCTTCACTTTTCTTTGTTTGTCAGGCATTTCGGAGATCTTGTCAGGAATACTGAGATGAGATTTCTACCTGTTTCATTAAAAGCAGCTGGTGCAGATGCCAGGCTCACACTGTGCCACTGGAAGCCTGGGCCTCGGATCTTGGTGGACAACAGACCRAAGGAGACAGCCAGTGACAGGGCTGTGGGAACAACGGTGAAACGTCCTTGGGCTGGGGCAGTTTCCCCACCTTTCAYTCACACTGGGGCACTGAAAGGTGTTTCTAGGCAGGGCAGCCTGCAAGGTGCCCTTAGTCGTTGATGATAGGATGAGAAACTGTGACCACAGACAGCTGGAGACAGAAAGGCAAACCCAGCCTCTCAGGGTGTCCTCCAGAGAAAAAGGGTGTCCTCTTCTCTTATTGCAGAGGAACAACGACATCAGCATTTTCTGGGCGGTGGGTTAGGGGCAAGGCTGTATGCAGGTGCTGGGAGGGAGGGAAAGCAACSTGCAAAAATACACATGGGAGGGGACAACCACTGCATTGCACATAGCTCACTCAGTCCTCCCAGGGAGCAGCTCACACTAGTTCGCTGCTCATTTCCAGATCCGGTTAACTGACCAGCAAAATTGCCTGTGCTGTGCCACATAGCTCTGTGGTACTGCAGCAACTGAGGAAAACATTTCATCTCAGCATCTGTTGGAAAACATCCCTAGTGAGGAATCTTTAGTTATTTTCATTTTCTCTTTCCTAAAATCTGAATGTGTSTGTTCAGGTAATGCTGTCAACATTTTTATTGAGGGATAAGGACTGCAGAAGTTTAATAGCAGAGGAAAAATTTTGAGGATTTGGGGGTGACCAGGATTTGCATATTTTCTTTTGACTTCGATCTCCCCGATACTAACAGGACTCTAGAGTCAACACATTTCTTTGACCTCAAAAATCAATGAAACTGTGACCATTGTAAAGAGCTAAACTGGGACATTACTTGGCTTGTGTATTTCACAGTTAACACTCGTTTTTGTGCCTTCTGCACTGGCATAATCGGGCCACTGTTCAGGTGCATATTGCTCTTCAGGAAGGACACATAAGCATGTGTTTAAGACCTATGAAATCACCAGCCTTTTTTGCCTTTCCTAAGTCAACAGGACTTAAGCATGTGCTTAAAGTGCTTTTTCCGAACTGAAGTCTTAAAGAGCTGAGTTAGCTTATCCACCTTCCTACTTAAAAGATGGATGTGGAAAATTTCCCAGATTATACATCTGCTCTTCCAATTTACATTGCGGAGGGTAAGGCTGAGTACAGAGGGAGCAGAAAAGGGGAAAGAAAAGTAAAAACAATCCTGAACTGGCTGCCTGGCAAAAAGAAAGTGAAACAGCTGCCTGCCAGATTGGGAGGGCTGCATACTGTGTGCACCGTGGCAGGGCCATCTGCAAGCCAGGCTTGCACCAGGTGCTGTATTTAGAATAGAAGGAGAGCCTGTAGAGAGAAAGCAAACCAGTTTACAGTCAAGGGGTGCCTTACTTTTCAGTCTAATCTTGCTGTTTTGCCTCCATCTGATACATTCCTTTCTTTTTCCCTGCAAAGTGTTGCMATGGTAACAGTCACAGAGAGGAATGGTGGGTTGAGGGAGGCTTCTGCCTTGGTTTTGCTTTTTCTTCCCAGCACTGTCTTACCAGAGCATGGAAACACACAGAGAACTCCTTACGTTTGAAGATGTGACATTTGGGGTGCCCCACAGACAAAAAAGGATTATTCTGCTACAAACCCAGCCTTTTTGGACGAGTGACACTTTCTGAGGGTAGCAGTGCAGTTCAGGTGTGAGGAGCAAAGGCAGCTTTGTGCCTGAGGTTGTGCGTGCACTGCACCTCGGTACCCCTGCGTGGGAGGTCTGTATTCACTGCATCCGTGCTGCCTGCACGGGCAAGGTGAGCCAGTCTCCCYGCACTGATAGGGAAGACATGTTTGCTCCAGCGGCCACACCACCGTGTGGGTCAAGCCTCTAGTGAACAAGACACTGTAGACACAATCTTTGATCCTCCAGCTTTGCCCTTGACATGCTTCTCATCCCAGACRGTTCCAATGAAGGGGTTTTTTTTACTTTCACTGTATTTCCACGCCCGTTGCTGGAAGTTTTCTTTCAACACAATGAGGATTTGGCTAGTTTTTCACTGAGGCTGAAACAAAATAAAGTGGGCAGCAATGCCAGTTATGCYGTAGTCAGTCAGAGTTAAATGCAGGCCTGACAGGGCAAAATTTAGTGRCCCACAGTATGTGTGAGAATGGCACTCTGACATCTCCTTTGTCCTTAAACCTGGCGAATTTATGAGCCTTATCTTGGCTGCTAGACCATCCTTCTCTTCCTTTACTTGTGCTTTACTTCCTCCCTATAAGTTTTAAAACTTTATCTGAACCTAGGCTGTTCTTTGCATCACATACTCTCTCTTTGATTTCAAAGATGGAAGGGAAGCTATTTAAAAATAGGCTCCATCATAGACAGTGTTCTGGCAATTAGGCACGGAGCTAGACCTCGTAAATACATCTGTGACTCCGAGGGAGGTCAGCATGGTTTAACTTTTGAGGAAGAGAAGAAAATCAAACTGTTTCACCCTTTGACTGGTGAAAGCCMGAGATCCCTTTGTATGAATTTCTTCCTTTTATTGTGCAGTTTTGGATTTTGTATTCAGCTTTCCATTTACTCTGACGATGTAGTAGGTRTAAAATGGAATTCCACAGAGGGGCACTCAGTGCTGACAGGGCTGGGTGGCTGGCTGGCATGCTGTGGCTGCAGTTCCCAAAGAGTGACCAGAGCACTGCTCTGAAGACACTTGTCTATTTGAAGCTGAGATGAAGCTCCAATCTGATCTCTTATTAAATACCAGTTGATGATGATCTCTTATTGCTCTCTTTTAATCATGCTGACCATGCAGTAGGGCTAACTCGCGTTTTGATGCAGTATAAATCACTGAAATCAATTAATGTGTTTCTCCATCCTTTGCATTTGCAGTAGCAATGGGTTGTGGAGGAGTCAGCGATATCAGATGATAGCCTTTTACACCTAGCACAGGTCACTTGGGAGGGTACTGTCCAAGGACAAGCTTTGCCATTAGTCTGCAGTTTGACCCATGGGAAAAACCAGCTCATCTGTGCCTCCGTTTCCCATCTGCAACACAACATTGAGTGCTTTACAATCAACTGTTGGAAAGCTCCATAAAAGAGGCATAGATTATTATTTCTTTGCACATGGCATGTGCAGTGAAGAATCAGTCCCAGGGAAACAGTGGAGGTGAGAGTAACACATGGCTATCTGTATGTCATTAGCAATCCCCAGAGCCTCTTGTACTCCCGAAGCTCATAAACAGCMATATGAATGTTTCAAAAGTAACTTTTTTTAAAATGTAAATGGCTAGTTTAATTAAATGAACATATCTTTTCTCTTAGATCATAACCTTGGATCTCAATAACTATGTTGGGAATTCAGAAGCATTTCAAATAATTWAAAAAAATAAAAAGAGGGAGTGATGTTCTTTTATAGTTGGCAGTTTTTCAGGCTTCTTTTATTAAACCGGATTTTCATTTTTTTTAAAAGCAAGCTGRAAAGCTTTTGTGAAAAGATATTTAAAAGTGTTTAGCATCCTGGATCATCAATAGCAATGCTTGAATGCAGACTTTTAAACCTTAAAAAGAACAGTGCAAATTTATATATAAAGCTGCTTTATCTGTTCCCTTTTTGTTTGGCAGGATCTTACAAAAATAAAAGTATTGTGTATCAAAGTGAGAGAAGGTCTGAATAATAAATAGAACAGTTAATCTTACTTTTTCATTGTTTAATCTACTGCCATCCCCAATGCAAAGGTGATGAGAGCTTGGGCTAGTGGTCAAGGCTCAGTCTAGGATGGAACAGTGACTTACAGCAAGCSAGGGAGAACAGAGTGGTTGCCCAGTGCCATGGGACAGTAGCCGTGGGTTGGCAGACCCAGGTCCCCAGGGTGGTGATCTCTTAGGGCTGGGGCAGCACTGTGTGGCCAGGCTGTGCCAGGATGACACCCAGCACCGGGCAGGGCCTGCACATGGCTTTGCTTGGTTATGGCATCAGCATGGAACCATCTCGGGAATGAGAGAAATTCTGCTTTTTCACCACCCCATAACTCTTTTCTCCTGGATCTAGAAGATCTGCCACTGCTAGTCCCTTAAAATTCTGATGGTCAGAAGATGCTTCTTTCTTTGTCTCCACTGCAACAATATGTCAGCCATTTTTGTCTTTCAGGATCACCAAATATCATGAGACAGAGATCCTCTTGTTGCAGGCAGTAAGGCACTGTCATCCATGTTTGCTTTACAAATTTTTAACTAGCTTTAAGTTGTCAAACTGCATCCATTGCTGTGGACACCTGTGAAGTATATGAAAACACTGAATACAAGATTTCTATGGGCTTCCCTAACCCATCAGGCTTCGAGACTGTACAACACACAGGAGTGTTAAATTAATAATATTGAAAATAATGTTGATATTTTTCAGGTGACCAGTAGAAGTAAGAGACTTGTCAAGGTGGGTCTTATTTCCAATTTAATTTTGGCTGAGCGCTCTTCTTATGTGTTCAGGATGCTCTCAACCRTGTGTGGAAATTGAGGTGCCTTACTTATCACTGTTTTAGTGCCTGTMTTGACCTGGCAAAATTTCCAAATTTTACAGCCCAATTTTAATAGTTTGTTTAATACCTACTGTATTGAGATGTCCAGAGACCTCTCACTACAGACACCAAAAAATTGAAATCAGATTTGGATTATCCTGACAGGTCTTGTTTCCCAGGCCRTTGCTCCACCAAGTGCCAAGTGTCTTCCTCATCATGTACCTCCCTCCTCCATAAAGAGAGGCTTATGAATCATGATGCCTGGGAACCCTTTAAAGCTTGAACATCAACTTCAGRGGAGTTTATGCCTCTCTCCTACTGGAAATCTGCTGTCCAGGGCACAAATCTTTTTGCTCATCTTCAGTCATCAGCAATTTTTGGTCACTGCCCATATCACAGCCACTGCAGCAGCTCAGTTTAAGAGAGCAGTGACACTGCCTAGATGGGCACTCATCTGCATTACATGTTTGCTGAACAGCTCTGAAGGAACTAATTTATAAAAGTCAGCATGTTRGTAAGTGGCAGCTAGTTCACGAATAACAAAAAAAAGTTGGATCTACAAGTCACTACAAATTATTTACTGTGTCCAGATTCATTTGTAACAATGGGCCTGGGTGCAAGAAAATCTTGAAGTTTGGCCAGAAATCCCTTCTTTTGTTGTTAGCAGTTACATCTGCTTCTTCTTTCTTCTAGTACTACACAGATCTCTTTAATCCCTAGAATGTGTTCCCAATTTGATTGTATTTACATATATGTCTATAGCTTTACTGAAAATATCAGCCCTACTCTTCATCACATTTCCATGCTGTGTTAGGGTTTTGCTTGGATAATGTCACTTCTCTTGTGCCTGGAGAATTTGGCTTCCTGTGAGCTTTTGGAATTTGACTTCTTCCTTTATATATCCCGGAGTTTTTTTCCTTTCTCTTTCTCTTTTTTTTTCCCCTTTTTTTTCTTTTACTTTGTAGTTCTCTTTTCAGTCTACTGAGAACCAAGGATGTGTACTGCATACCCTCTGGCCTGCCACATTTAATTCAGATGAAACCTCAGTATGAAAAATGTACCTGAGAATTTGCATCATGCTTGAGGTGGGTGCAAGCCATGCTCCGTCACCGAGGGTCCTGCAGGAACCATCRTGGAGACACAGGAAGTGTCAATGAGTCACATCTGAAGCAAATCCAATTCAACCACACAGAACCAAAAGAAATCAAAACCTGTTGTATCTGAGATTTTAGCATTTGATTGCTGTGATCAGAGCTAATGTCATCTCATGCAAACTCCTGGCCAGTGCAATCCCCATTGTAAGTGTTGATGGTTGTGAGCTGGCGCTCAAGAAATGTGATGATTCAGTGTCCCCCAAGGRTAGCCTGTGCCTCATTAAGAGAAAAAATCCAGAAGCCAAGCACTCTTGTTAAATACAAGGTTGTGAGCTGATATCTGACACGGGCAGAACAACAAAACCTCTCCCGTGGGCCTCAGAGCCACAGCCCCTGTGTCTACTGGTGACCTCCAAGGCAGAGGTGCCTGTGCCATGCCACTGCCCACCTCCTCCTGGCTCCTGCATGAAAAAGGAGCAGGTCTCAGCCAAGTRCCTGTGTGAGTGGAGGACGCACAGCAGTGGCACAGGCGGCTTTTGCGAATTCAGCCCCACACGAGAAGCTTGGGTTGAGAAGAGGCTGGTTCCCACAGTCCCCCTGGTTGACCCACCAAAGAGTTTGCTCCTAGTTCCTCAAGTAAGGAAGGGCACTGAAGGTGCTGTTGTGTCCCATACCAAACCTTTTTGTTATGCATCGGGAGCTGCATACCCAGACTCCTACGAGTGGGTTTTCTAAGCATGCAAAGTCTTCACAAAGACCAGTGCCAACAACTTTTTTAGAACTCRAACACATATCGTGACAACCATGAGTGTTTCTTACTATGTTTTSTTCCTGTTGGTACAGAAAACGTACAATATTTTTGTCTGTATGCTCTTAAAATTGTACACTTAAAAGATCTCTATTTTCAGAAAAAATAGCTGACTCATCCCTCCAGGAAAATAGTGACTAATCACAGCTGGTAGTGAAAAAAAACACCAGCCTAGCTCTCTGCAAAACTACTAACCCAAGATTCATGGAGCAGAGATATAACTTTGTCCAACTGATGGGATTTTTCCCATGTTTTACCACAGAGCTTATGAGGTAAAGGTAGGTTAATTTTAAAAAGGTATTACCAAYATTTTTCACATTAAAAATCAACATATACTGCATCTCATTCCCTTGAAGTTTAAAGAGAAACTCAGAGTTTTCCAAACTCAAAAGAAGCTATCCTGTTTCTATGAATGAACAGATCTGTTGCATCAATTTACCAAGAACATCCACTTGATTTAGTTGAAATAACACTTATAAAGTAATAAATGTTTAGTTTAAGAGAATGCTTAATGAGCAAAGTTTATTACTTACTGGAAAATCATTGAAATTGAAAGCCACATATATTTACATAAAGTGTGTGGCATCTGAAAGAAATCCAAAGAATTTTGTTAATAATTTCCTGTGTTGTTTACATGTGTTAGCGCTATGTTTATTCCAGAAGAATCATTCACCAGGAGTGATAGAAATCAAAGTGCAAACTGCTTTATTTTTCTCAGTAACTTATTAATAACAGCATCAGTTTCTTGTGTTAGATAGATGATATGCAACAGACATAGATATTTTTCTTCAAATATATACACAATAAGTGAGAAAATAAAGCAAAGAAATGTGCAGTCAAGGGACTTTTYTATTAAATTAAATAAAATAAAAAATAAATACCATTTTTGCAAGCTTGAATTTTTTCTATTAATTCCAAAATGTATTGAATAAGTCACAACATATTTTACAGTGCAATATTTAGTGTATGTTTCAATAACCAAATCCTTAGACAGTGAAGCACTAATCAAGATAATAAAAACATCAAGTGTTTCATTATGCTTTCTTAAGAACATATGAATTAAAAAATAAATATAAAATTGCTTTAAAAAATCAAAGACAGTAGAGTTTATAAAGTCTTCTTTTAAAACTGGAAAGGAACGTGTATTGTATTTTCATGGCAAGTTACAATACGTTAAAGTAATTTCCCATTTTTCACATTTGGTGTGAAAATTATCCTGCATATTTCTTAACCTCAGACCATGTCCTCTTAGTTTTGGCTTGACTGTAGAAAGCAGCTGGCTTTTTTAGACCAGCTATGAAGGAAGTTACTCATGTCCTTTCCTTAGCTCCCAGTCCTGGCTCCTCAGTCCTTAGGTCTGCAGAATCTTCCCTGAAGGGAGTTTTGCTATAGACTAAATACAAAAGTACAGGACTTGTTTGATCCACTTGTGAGCCTGGAACAAAAAAAAAGAAAAAAGAGAATAAGGAGTGTGTGGCTTTTCCAAGAGTGCATATTGTAAGCTCTGGAACCAGCACTTGCTTGTTTTAATAAGGGCAGATATGGCCAGGATTGAATCCTAGAAGAGTGAGTCTTCTAACACCAGATAAATAGGTTATATTTGTGTTTTACTATGCAATATGCAGAATCCCTCTTTTCTTCATCATCTGCCAAATGTTCCTGTGTTTGGAGTTTGTCTTGCAACAGCTGAGATACTCTAACAATTTAAGGATTGAGTCTTCACACTGTCAGTGTAAGTGCAAGCAACCCCTCTGCTACCAAGGGACTGACCAAGTGCTCCAGGCTCTGCACGTGCAAGTGAGAGATGGGGGGGTGATGCACCCAGCCCCCCGGGAGAGCTTGTAAGCATGGAGCTTTGCTCCCAGTGAGAAATAAGGATTTCAGTCCTGCCGGGGGTGCCCAAGTCAGAGCAAGCTTCACAGCAGAGGCACGGGGGCTCCGGATCCCCGCTGGGGGCTGTGTGCGCCTCCTTGGAGCAGTCTCTGTGGTACCCCTCTGCAGAGGGAGCAGACTTGTGTTTTTCAGCCCTATTGCCCTCCAAACCCAACTCTGCTGTGGGAGGTTTAACACTTACTTAATGAGGACTATGTGTGTGCGTACATATGGATGTGTGTATATCTGTCTACACATACACACAATATAAATTAACTAAACATGTTACTAGGATACATCAGGAAAACCACATCCAAACAAAGAGTCCAATATGGAAAAAGCTATTAAAAGATCCCAGTATTTTAGCTTGTTGTGTATAGGAGTAAATATGATTACAGGATACCAATTTTACATTTTGTTCTTTTCCTGATGGCATTTATAAGAGGTACTGCCTTCTGGGGTTAAAGGAAAGATTGCAAATGAATGAAAGCAATTCTGATCTTTGCAAATAACAAGATGCTCATAATTTAATTGCCCACTTCAGGAAAGCTTGGGGATGAGCTCCATAGTTAAAATTAAGTATATCAGCCCTTTTTTAAATGTCCAAAGGGCCTCAGCAGAACCTTAAGGTCTAACCTTAGACCTTTTAAAAGAAGTGCAGGCAAGAACAAGAAATGCAGGCAAGAAAAATTTTTGCGCTCAATGTGTCAAGAGGATCAGAGTACCCTCACACAAGYTCAGTACTGAAAGATGAAGATAGGCATGAAGTTTGCAGTCTCCTTTTCATCACAATTTTCATTTAGACTGTCTAGTTAGCCTAAATAATTTCACTCCTTCATCTTAAATGCAAAGACACACAGTCAGAGGACACACACATTGCAGGGCTTAGCGCTGGCATGCACCAGCCTGAGGCAATGCTTGGGCTCACTAGATGGAGAAAGACCTGGAGATCCTCTTGAAACCCAAAGGTGAGGATGGCCCCATTTTGCCAGGGCTCTTCCACAGCCCTTAAGCAGATCACAGTGCACCAGGATGTGGCAAGTTAGCCAGCTGGCAAATGCTCCTTGCTAGGTCAAGGACTTGAACCATATATGCTTTCTCTGCCACAGTTACTTAATTAGGTCTTGTAATGTTCTGTGTGACTCTGCATCCTGCACATAGTGCTATGAAGACAGCATATCAGCCAAGGCACCAGAACTGAGCCCTGCAAGCCAGGTTTCTATAGGGAGAAAGATCTGGGCAATAAAAATAATTAAAAAACRAAAGCAAAATAAGTGTTGCAGAGGTAGACTCTTAGAGGTAAGTGATATAGGCCTGTGACTTCCCTGGGCATTGCACCTGGTCCCTGTCCCATGCCTCAGATGACACGATGCTGTAAGAGTTGGCATATCCGCTGTATTCGGGCTGGTAATGTGCAGCTTTTCTGGGCTAGACCAAATGCCCTGTCCCCAGACACTCTGAAGCGTTAAGGCATATAATTAAATGCTAATTTAAATGGCACTAGTCATGTAACTAAAAGTCTAAGATTTTTTTTTCTAGTCATGATTTTCCAAACTGGAATTCCTCTTGAAAGTGACTTTGAAGTCAGTAACAAGCCTCCCATTGGGTTTAATGCAAACAGAATCAGCCCTAACTGGAGTTTTTAGTGGAGTAGAGAAAAACATTTTTCCTGTTAAAAGATTTTCCTATTAGTACAAACACATAAAAGACTTCTCAAAATTATAGTGTTAAATATTTTAATGTCTTGCCAAACCTCATCAATTCTCATTGTTTAGCAAAAATGGCACTGACATTCTGAGTTACTAGCTATGGCATTTTCTGCATATTAAGATCAATAATATGCTTTACAAGGAATTAAGAGCTGTCTAATGAGAAAAGTCTTTTAAAAGTCAGGACAATTCCAACTGTTATGAATGATTACAAATTATGTGGTTATTATTATGGGGGTGGGGTAGGGCGAGATTAAGGCCTTGGGCATACGAACCATACGTCCCCACTTCCTTTCTTTACCAGCAATTGTACTTCCCAAACCTCCCCTTATTATCAGCTGTGTGAATTCTAGGTTTGGCTGCCAGTATAAGCCACTAAATTTTCTGTTTTAGCACCACCCCTGGGTTCTTAAAATATTTATTCAAATAAATTTATTTGACAGGTTCTACTGACATGTACAGAAGGAAGACTTGGTTCAAATCCCTCAAAAGTTGTGCTTTTTGGACCTTATGCTCTACTCCCTATTCAAGCAGCCTCAGCAAATAATAGGTGCACGGATTTGGGCCTTTGAGTTCCTTCATTCTAAGCAATGCAGATGCACATTCAAATGGCCTCTCACCTGTACTGAGTTTGGCCTGGATGCACAAAGACTGCATGTGAGGCCAGACTAAACTTCAAAGACTCCGTTTTTCACATGTTAAGGGCAACGTGGGCTCTGAACGAGGAACCCAGGGAGGGTAAGGAGCCACAGCGAGGGGATGGCAGCATCTGTGGCTGGCAGAGGAGATAGCTGCACGAAGGCTGCAGGATTTGTCCTGGAGGTCAGATGTCTGATATGTGTGCACTCCCTGGAGACTCCAGCTGCAGTTAGCTCATGCCAACGATGCCTCCCATAAGTGGCATCCCGCTCTGGTACTTTTGAGGACATGCATTTCCAGCCACATGGGCACAGCTACTCACCGTCCTTACCCGCGACCAAAAAGTCCACCACCACTTCACGCAACCCAAAGAGAGCAGTCCATTTTGGACCTTTTCCAAAGCATTGACTGCTTCAGGGCAGACTGACATATCAGAGGCTTAAAAACCCTCCCTTCTTTTTTCCGTTGGGAACAAAATCTTCCATCACTTTCCTGTAAACATCTCTGCATTACCCAGGTCTGTCAGGAATGGCTGCCCAATGGCTGCCCAGCTCAATGGCTTTTAGTCTTTTCCTGCATTGGGGTGGTGGAAAATAAATCTTTTTAATCAGAAACTGAAAAAATACTTTTTTTTTAATATAAATAGGTATGAGGTTGTGGGGACCTCTTTCAGTTCCTTAGGAGAGTTAAACTTCTAATTCTCTGTAACAGTATACTGATGTCTGGGTAGAAGCGGTTCTGGTGTTGCCACACAAGAAGGGAGAAGAGAAAAAGGACTGAATCATCAATTGTGCTATGGAGATTAGTGCAGCATCAAGAGAAAGAAGACTATTTCTTGCCCCTGTCCTTTGGATGCCTGGTATTATGTAAGCATCATACCACGGTGATGGGAAATGTGGTTGTGAATTCCCCAAAGCAGAGAGATGAAGAAGATGGACATTGCTAGCTCCCTCAATACTTGCATGACTAACAACCTACTCTGAGAAATGGAGCCTCTGACATTTCCCCACTGGGCCCTGGTGCCACTGTGTTTTGTGCAGACCTCTGTTTGTGTGAGCGTGGGTTACATGTGCACTGCCAGAACAGGCTCCTCTGGGGAGGAGACATGCTTTGCCTGTGAATCCTGATGGGATTAGGTGTGAGATACGCACTTAGCCCTGTCAAGACCAAAAGGCTTTAGTGCATGTGTGAAGCAGAACTTCAGGCAACTTACTGACTTCCCTGGTGCTGGGGGAGTTACTTGGTAAAGACATGATGATATGAATAACATAGTCTAAATTTAAACACCAGATTTCCACCCAATCTCCAGTGTTGTTACGTTTCTGAGCTGGGCTTGTGTCCCAGTTAAATAATAGGAGCTTCCTAGGTGTAGATTGTATGAAGGATTGTAGCGGCTCTTTCTAAATTCTGTGTCTTGGAATCTCTGCAGAAACATTAAGTTTTACTCTAGATTTGTTATGGCAATGAGAAATGAGTACATGAATATTATTGTAATATACTGCAGGATGTTAATTGATGCACACAAACCTATTGTTCTTTTTTTTTGTAACCTTTCAAAATAACATGATATGGATGAATGAATGAATGAATGAATGAATGAATGAAAAAAATATAGAAACAAATAAAATGTGTTAAAAATTCCAGGTTTCCTCCTAAAACAGAACTTTATTTAATTGATTACCTGAAGTGTTTATAACACATTTTTTGAATACTCTTGCAGAACCAAATGGTCTTAATTCCATCCACCACCTCCTATCTGCTCTCCAACAGTCCAGAGCCGTAAAAACCTCCTCTGTTTCCCTTTACAACCCATGTCAGATGACTCCATGTCTGTGACTCCAGACCCTGGCAGATCACAGGGCAGGTCACATGCAGTCATTAAGCAGGGGTAAAGGAATATGCATCAGGTCCTTGGACTTGAGGTGGAGGAGATATTTGCTGTGTTTGGCTGAACTAGATGTTGGCTGGAGGGATGTAGATGCAAAACAGGTGAGACATTGATTGCAAGGGCTGAGTTTGGAAGTGGACTTTGGGTTGATACCTAATTTGTACAGCAAAGTAGCAGGAGATGAGTTAAATCTGCAGAGGCCCAAAAAGATAATTAAAACCACTCCTGGATGACAATGGCTACTAATTTGCTGCAAGTCACTGCATCCCCACGGAGGGAAAAAGGAAACTGGCAGCTCCCCGGGCCCACTTTGAGAAGCTGTATGTATGCTGTACGTACGCACAGCTCATCTCTACAAGTCTATAGGTCCCTGCTGCTTCTCTATGGTCTTGTGAGGGTGCTGGGGAGCCAGGTCTGATAGGGCAGAAAAACGCTAGAAAACACGTTTTGACAGAAAAGGCTTTCGAGCCTCCCATGTGTGCTCCACATTGTCTATCGCGTGCTCTTTGATGTCGGTTTGGCTCGTGGGAAGGCGTGAGGCCAGATCCTCATCCCGGGATGGACGGTGCCAGCCCCACACCCCAATTGCAATGACAGATGGCACTGTACAACCCCAAGTGAGGATCCAACCCATCCCCAGCACACAAGGCAGTTTTTTACATTTTTTTTTCCTCCCCTTTTAATCCTTTTTCTTACACTTTTTCTCACTCCTTTTTTCTCTTATTTGTATTTCACTTTTAAATTCTTCTTTCTTTTTGCATTTTTTATATTTCTTTTTTTTCTTGTTGTATTTTTTCTTCTATTTTTCCTTTTTCCTTCTGTTTTTCTTTTTTCTTCTTTCTTTTTTTTTTTTCATTTTTTAAACCATTTTTTGCCTTTTTTTTCGCTAATAACTAGGAGCTTGCGGTGTTTCTCACTGCGAATGCGATTGTTTCCTCCCCGAGTGAAGCACGGTGTCAAATTGCTGCCTTCTCGGTAGGCGCAGGCCAGGGCGTGCCGCGGGCGCTGCCCCGAGGAGGGGCCGGCAGCCGTGCCCTGCGGGTAGCCGGCTTGGCCTCTGCCTGGCCGCGTACCTGGCCTGAAACGCAATCCCCATCTTCCTGCGGGCAGGAAGCGCTGCACAACGGCTGTGAGCTTCCAGCTCCCTGGCTGCCGGGGCTCGGCAGCTCCCTCTGCCTTGGTCTGTGCCCCTCTCGGCTCTTCGTGCAAGACA